>BCLF01000020.1:1504139-1520284 GCA_001602275.1 Zoysia japonica | reverse complement strand
GGGGGGGGGGGGGGGGGGGGGGGGGGGGGGGGCGGCACTCACCTGCCTTGTAACGAATCCCCCACGCCTTCCCATGCCGACCGTCCTGCATCGCAAAAGTGCAACAAATCAATTGAAATGAAATAGGAAAGAAACGGAACAAGTGCAATCTATTCTGCGCAGGGAGAGGGAACTGTGTCAGTAGATCACCTTGTAGAGATTGATCTTGGTGATCTGGTAGGAGACGTCGCGCCAGGTCGTCTTGGCGACCTTGTACCCGACGCCCCACCCCGGCAGGAACTGCACCACGTCGAAAAGGTTCTTCTTCTTCCTCTTCTTTGCCTCCTTCCCCGCCGCCTCAGCCGTCGCCGTCGCCCCTTCCGCCGCGGCGCTGGTGCTCAGGACTCTCTGCGCCGGCGGCGAAGCAAGACCCAGGGAGCGCCGGAGCAGGCCTATCGCCCGCTGCGCCATGGCCATCTCGAGCTGGAGGAAGTTGAGGCGATCGCGTGTGGGTGGCAGACAAACGAAAAGCCGCGGGGAAGGAGGAAGCGAGCTCCGGCGAGTGAGCAGGGGAGGCGGCGGCGGGAATCGAGGGGCTAGGGTTTTGCGTGGGCTTCCCGGAGGCGGCCACCGAAGTGGGCTTTGATAGATCTGGGCCGCCCACGGCTTGATGTTCGAAACATTTTTCTATACTAAGTCCAAAGCCCGTGCTTCACTACGGGAGCGAGACAACTTCATTGTGCCCATTATATCCACTTTGTAAAATTCAGTTTCTATTACCACTTTCAAAAAAACATTTTTCAAAAGGTTCAGTTTCACTGACATATTGTGACAATTCCTTGCAAAACTGAAAATCAAAGAACATGGAAACGAAAAAGACACGACAGCCCTCTTAACAGCAACATGTTACAATCTCACAATTTATGCAAATCTGCCGTAGCCTTGTTTACCACCGTAGCTGCCGCCGCCACCATCAACACCGTAGCTTCGTTGTTCTACAGGTCTGACGTTAGCGAAGGTCACCCGGATGCATCGCCCAATTCCTGCAGGTAATTAAGATTAGCGAAGTTCCAATACAGGAAAAAAATGAATGAATTCTACTCCCTCCGTCCCAAAAAAGTCAATTTCTAGGTTTGTTTGACTGTGCTTTATTCTTCTCTTTGATTAATAATTTTTTAAAACTTGGTAAACTTTATGAACACATAAATTACATATTATGAAGATATTTTTATCGTGAATTTAAAGATATAAATTTTATGTTATTAAAGTTTATCAAATTTATATAAATTGTTAGTCAAAGTGAAAAAAACACACAATCAATCATACCTAGAAATAAACTTTTTATGGGACAGAGGTAGTATATGATATATATCACACAATAGAATATATAAGAGCGACCTGGTGCAATATCACACTGAACTCGTTTCTAAACACTTCTATTTAGCTAAATGCCCGTACTCTGCTATGGACAGAAGATAAATTGATGACATGCAATTACAGCTTTGTTTAAACTATCTACAATTCTTCCTTCAAGCGACTCTAAACTCTTGTACTCTTCTATCAGTATGACGACTATCGCGATTGTGCCTGGAACCAAGAGGAAAGGATGCTATCTCAAACAAGAGGAACGAGAGCCATGGGTGAAAATAAGTGACAGAATCATGGTGGTGAACACTAAAATTGTTCGAATATTGATGGCTTCATATCACCTCAACATGAGAAAGGCATGTTACTTCCATCTATTTCCAAATCAGCAATCAGATATTCACACAAATGAGCTGCAATTTATTAAAATACTATGTTTAGTCTAAATGCATCCATCAGTGACCCATCCACAAAGATGAAAAGATGAAAAGATTATAACCTGCAACATCAGCAACGATGCTCTCTTTTGGCAAATTCAGACATAGGTATGTTCAAAGATGGTAAATTATCAGTGATGCTGGTCGGCGCTAGTAGGATTACAGCAGTCCTCTTGATGTGCCAAATCAATGTCTGAGATGGGTTTGCTTCAAGCATGTGCTTTCAATACTGAAGCCTCTTCTTGAGCATCATGTAAAGGCACGTAATGTTTTTACTGCATCTATCAGGTCATAAAATAAGATCAAATATCACATCAATTCTGTACCAGAAAGAGGACTCTAGTGATTTTTTTTTCATTCAGTATCAAACACGTAAGTAAAGATCTATTAGCTTCTAACAGTTACATGTCTGTAGTTGCTGACAACTTGCTAGGAAAATCAACAGATCGTTACAGTATCTAGCACCAGAGAAGAAAAATTATACCAGCACTATTTGTGTAAACTTGAAAATAGAGAATAAATATATAGAAAATCAACATATATTACCTAATTAATCAACAGGTTGTTAGGGAAAATGGATGAAAATTGAAAATATTTAGGAGAAAAAACTATGAGGTATAAAAGAGAAATAAGAGCTAATCAGGTAGATTATTTTAATCATCCAATAATATAACATTATAAATTAATTCATCTATCAGTTGAATAACACTTTAATTAATTAGTTCGTCAAATCTTAAAGTACATCTAAGAAGAAAATTCAAGCATAGGTCATCAATAAGTTTCAGATCTGTCAAAGCAAAAAACTAACCAATGTCTGGAGACCGGGTCATATTGGGCACCGTGGCCAGCATAGGTGTGCAGAGCAAGCCGAATGTCAATGGCTTCCAGAGTCGAGGGCTGGCGGTCTTCGATGCCAAGGGAGGCCTGTACCGTAGACTTCTCGAACAATCAACACCCGACAGCACAGATGGTAGCCAGCCGGAGTACTCTTGAGTAGCATCTATCAACAGAAATATACATGCAGCATAACGATTGCTTGCTGTAGGGGACGCCGATTCTGCCCTTAGGATGGTCAGATCTGGCCAACAGGGGCGCCAAAGGTTGCTTGGAGAGAGCTGGCAACGCAGCTCAAATCGTGAAAGCAGAGCCAGTGAGAGGGGCGTTGAGGCTGTACCCAAGGAAGCCCGCCGAGTCTACTCGCCGCCGGCCGTGGACGCTGTGCGCTGCGGCGGTGGTATTGCCGGTCGTCTTGATGGCCTGGCGTCCACGCTTCGAGCAGTCGGAGCAGTCGCGTGAAGCCGGTAGGGAACCTCTAGATCCAGCCTCTGGAGGTCTAGATCTAAGCATCGGGTCACCGGCTTTATGTGTGAGAGCAATTGGGGAAGAGAGATGTGGACCTCCAGGAGGAAGAAAGGAGGAAAAATAAGGGGCACGAGCCAAGCTGGTACTGCGCCTCCATCGCTGGCCGCGCCGCCACCACCCATCGGCCAACGACAGCGCGGCGGCCGACGCGAGCCCCTAGTGTGGGTGCGCGGGGGCTGCGACAGGAGGACGCCCCGAGTCTCCTGGGAGGCGACGCAGCGTAAGGCGGGGGCGGATCCGCGCCAGGCCTACAACGGCCGAGGTAGGGGCTGTCGAGGCCGTGAGAGGCTTCGCCACGGCAAAAGGCGGCGGCCAGTGGAGTGATGAAGGCGCGATGGACGGTGACCAGGGTGGGGGTTCAAGCGAGAGAGAAGGCGGAGCGGATGCCTGACTGCTCAGCGTGACTAGAGGCTACGGTCCCATCTGTCGGCGCAAAACAAACAGCTTGAACGCAGCGTGAATGTCGAACGCAGATGGAACGGCTACAATCGCCCAGGGGCAGAAAAGCGAACTTCACCAAATGCCTCTTTTAAAGTAGTAGAGATCAAACGAAACAAAAATTATTTACAGTACACCATTACCAAAAAGGGTAACCCTACCGTTGAATTTACAGTAGGAAGTATAGATCACATACTTTTTCTCTCTATGTGAATGGATATAGATCACATACTCTCTCTCTAATCAGAGTATAATAACCTATCATTCCGATTAGATTTCCAGTACAGCTTGATACCGATTCTTCGTACGATACTTCGTAGCTGCCTGAACTATGGATCTGCGACAACATATTAAGATATTGTAAAATTGACTACATAGTTTTCCTCGCATATATCAAAAAGTAGACAAATCTTTTAAGACTGGTTCAGCTTCTTAGTAAAAGCAGATATGGAGAAGTAAATAACTGAATTTATTCAGTTTCAATTTGATATATGAACTCAAAATCAAATGAAGATCCTCAAGAATCTTTTGCTTTCTGGTCAGAAAAATAATGAATGTCATGGTTAACTGGACTCGTGAATATGATAAATATATAGAATGGGATTGAAACGTAAAGTGGAAAATGTCGGCCATACTCAAATAAGACAGCAGACCAGGATCAGGGAAGGCCTAACCTATTCTGCACATACCAGATGTGGCGCTATGCCGCTATGCTAATGCTATTAGTACTATCTCGTAATGTCTTACCAACACTACTGTCCTTTTTATCTGCATTCTTCAATCACATGAACACAATTAAATATATGCTAACATAACAAGCTATAAATAATGAATAAAAAAGAATACATGGGCAATCACGGCTTTCGGAGGGCTGATGCTGCTCCCATAATTACAGCCATTACAATGCCCAGTCCCGCACCAAGTGATGCACCCACAGCAGCAGCTGTAACAGACCCATCTCTTTTGGGGGGCTTCTGCTTAGCTTGCAGAGATGCTTCCTTCTCTTTCGCCAGCTCCAGCGACAGTCTCTTATGAGAAAGCTCCTGTTCAGTAATGCAGTATTCAGAGTTACTGCGACAAATAAATAATCCAAGCACACCTTAAAAGTGGACTGTACCAGCAAGCCTTACGTTAATATTCATACGTAATACTATGCTCTATCTTAATTTTATTTCCCTAAAAATTAGCATATATATATATATAGAGAGAGTGAGTGAGAGAGAGAGAACTATGTACCTCAAATGCTGGTTCTTCCTGGTTGAGTACTACTTGATGTACAAGTTGACGAAGGGCAGTAACACCCTCCACATGCATAACAATGTCCCTCCTTTGAAATGGTGACAGTGCAAAGTTTACAGGATAAAAAACTGATCTGTTTGCAGGTTTCACGGTCCCGAAATTCCTACTAGTTGAATCAATACGCTGCAAAGTGTTTCTAGCGCTTGGCATAAGAAATGGGGAAGAGTTAACAACTTTCGTCATCTCAGGAGAAGCTTGATATGCTTCCATCGCTGAACTGATCAATGTGTTCTGTTCATGTACGCTGACGGAGAACTTGTTGGTTATAGCAAGAATCCAAGGGATGCCAAGAGCCTTGGCTTCATCCAAGAGAAGTGAAAGGGCAGGCCGAGGCTGAGAATCGTTGGACTGGTAATATTGAGGAATTCGATGTGCTAGATTATGCACAACAATAACAAGGTCAGTCCTCTGGCTGAGATCACGTAATCCTAACTGCAATTCTTCTTTGAACTGTCTAACCTCTAAAGGTAGCTCCTGATAGAAGATGAGATCGTAATGAGTACTCTCAGGCGTAAGATGTCCAGTATATATAGATGGAAACTTCTAGATGTTAACTATCCATCTATGATAAGGAAAGGTGGATAAGCACTAGGAACAGATAACACCCATGAATGTACTGTTTGAAGCATGAAAACCAATAACAAGAACGATTAGTAACCCATTTCAAGACTAATGCTAGGGCTTGATCCAGTAGGATCATAATACAAATAGAGTCATTGTATGCAGAAACACTCTAGTCATACGATAAAATTAGTTTCAGACATTGAGTGATGAAAAATAATAAATTTTGTACTTCATAAATCCTTATTTTCATTTTCCACAACAGTATTACACTTTTTAGTGTTGCAGTCTTGATTAGTGCAATTAAGTACAACAAAGTTATAAAAAAATAGAGACGAAGATAGCGCACGTTCATTTGTACAAGCACATAGCATCTTTGATGGAAAATTCACATATAAATCACCATTTTATATGTGTTACAACTTGCAGTCAATTCTAGATTCTTAACATAACAAAATTCAGAGCTAAATTCAAGAGTCAAAACATAAAACAATAATTAAACAAAAATCAACTCGACCAACCTAGGATGAGCAAGTGAGTATAATAAGATGTAAGAAAATTTCTTTGAGGAATTACTAGAAAAAGTGGCCATTTGGATTATGTCAGATATATGGTCAAAAACATAATGGTTGTACCATGCTTGCTAGTTGTGGAAAAAGCAATCGATCCTACTATAGCATAACGAAAATTAACCACAGTACCTGTAAGTTCACTGTTGTTGAATCTAAATAGCATAAACCATTTGATATTCCCTTGCCATGCAGATCTACATGTATACATTCAAGAACTGCATTGTTTCTTTCTTTAACTTGTCCTAACATTGCTTTCAGTAAGGATGTTTTACCTGCCCCCTACACATACAAATAGATCTCACTATTAGCATTTTCATGAAACATAAGCATCTAGAGATATTGTAATAATACTCGAGTTATAAAAGTACCTCTAATCCAAGCAATCGCACCCTCCGAGTCCTAACGTAGACCTCTTTAGGTACAGTTACAAAATCACTTGTCCCATATAAAAGAAACCCATTTAAACCCTTGCAGCAACCTTTATTTTCAAACAATGAATCAAATCCAAACTCCGATGTTGACTCTGTGCCTATGATAACAGGGAAACCTTCACTAATGTAATTTGGAGGCTGCTTTAGTGGATGACCAACAATAATCCGCATTTTTTGCAGTGTAGGTTGCCCTTCTTGATTTGATGAGTATGGAGTGGATGATGGTAAAGTTTCTATGACTGTTGAATACCTGGATACAAATAACTTTCAGTAAAAAATGGAAACTAATGGATATATGTGATCTTCAGAAATCTATGTTCAAAAACTTGAACATTGTAACATATCAATAAAGTGTAACACACAAACATCAGCCTATTCTGCAATATTAAAATTTATTAATGGTAGCCACAATTCTCGTACACAAACCTTATTCATGATGTAACCAAAAGTATAGGATTTATACAAAATGTTTAGGTACATTGTTCAAAAATTCACAACCAAGCATGACATTCCATTATGTTGATCCCTATAAATTATTTCTTCCTCTCATATGGCCATTTAGTTAGGTGCATAATGGGGCTGATCTTGCTTGCCTTCATGTGTTCCAATTTACTACAAAAGAAAATTATTTGAACATATTGTTATGAATATAATGACCTGTATTGAATATTGATGATGGATAATATTCCCAACGGGTTACATATTTTGAGTGACCTGACTCAATCTAGGATTCTACAATTAGAGTCCTAAACCACTACTATATCCCTATATCCTTAACAATTTGTTCGAGAAAATATCCTTAACAATTTGCACTAGCATACCACGAATCTTATACAAATGAAAGTGCAATCTACATGTTGGGCAACATAATCCTAGTGTTAGATGATGCAATTAAGTATCACAGGAGATTAAAAACAAAAAATGTTTCAGGAAAACGTGCTAACAAATTGTCTAGTGAAAACAGAAAAAAGACTTTGTTCCATTTCTGAGCATTATCATTGAACCTGTAATAACATTCACAAGTTAATGCATACCAGTTTCCATTTATCTGTGCCTGGAAAAGAGTGCACAAATTTAGGCCATGCCCAATTATATCAACTTTCAGCGGATCAGCATTTTTTCCACCTGGAACTCCATTCCATCCAAGAGGAAGAATAGACGTGGCAGTTCTAATAACTGGAGGCTCCACGATATGACCAAGTTCAACAGAATCAGTAGCCGAGAGACCGAGTAGTTCTTGTAGATGTGAAAATTGTGGTAACTGCTCAATGCCCGTAAAAATGGGGGCATTTGCGCTCATACATGAATCATATATTCTGCATGAACAACGCAAAGCATCATGGGTTGTTTTTTTTAAATTTCAGTGAAACTGATTGAATAGTATAAAAAAATTCCAGATTCATAATTCATAAAAAACAAAAAGGAGATGACTGAATTAGAATATGCTATCACGCATGGAACTATATATGCAGCACAAATTTCATCAGTCCTTCGTTGTTTAGTAAAAAAGTGATATTTCTAAAGCACATCCCCACCAGATCAATGCCATGGTTAAAATAGACAACAATGTTGTTGTCGCCATCATGTCTTTTTTGAGATTTCAGGGTTTATTTCTGTTTCTATTTTCACATTCTGTATTTCAGAAAGGATAAAGGCAAAACTACTCCCCTCAAGTATAGCCTAAGTCCAGATAAGCCCCTAAACTATTTTTGCTTCAGTTTACCTAACCAAAATGTGATTTTGGGCAAATTTACCCCTAATGCAATGTCTTTTTTGCTTCTCTATACACAAGCATGATCTTACTTTATAGACGATAAAGCACATCATAACATGTGTTACAAAAATACATTATTATTTTTATCGGGAGATATATTTAATAGTAAATTAATCCCTGGGCTCCAAAATTATATGAATATAATGATAAAAAAATCATGACGTAATTTTCTAATATATGTTATGATGTGCTTTATCATCTCATAAAGTTTCATCTTAAGATTACGCTTGTATACGGAGAATTAAAAAGGACAAATTGTATTAGGGGGTAAATTGAACCAAAAAGGCATTAAAATAATTTAGGGGGTTATCTAGACTTTAGTTATAGTTGAGGGGAGTAAATTGGACTTTATCCTTTCAGAAAAGAAGAGGTCTTATTTCAAAATTGAATCTTAATAAAAACTAGACCTAAACCAATAACTCTTACGAAATTGTTATGCTGGGATTTAATGATTTCAAACTGGTGAAGCAACTGGTTGCATGTTAGCCACAAATTAAGGAAAAAAATATTGTGAGTAGTTGTTTGTGCTCTGCAATTGATGCGATAAGTTAAAAATCCCATTGATACACCTAATCAAATTTCTCAGTGCATCCAGCATTTAGGATAACTTATCTAACCAGTGCAGCAAAATAATGTGTAGAAGACTTTGTTTTCTACCACCATTTTAGCTTTCTAGGAATGACCTATCTATGCAAGGCATGGAGATGAAAGTTCTGCATATCAGTGACAGCGTGATTGAAGGTGAAAATTTTCATGCAAACCGATTCTAATTGAAGATAGTCAGACCATGGGGCTTACTTTTGGAACCGAGCCCTATATGACTTCATTGAATGTGATTGCAAACGCTCTCTTAACTCCGATATAACAGACTGCACCTGCAAATGCCTTTGCCAAATATAGCAAGAAAATGAGTAGACCAATATGGTTAAACATTCAGATAGAATAACCCAAGACATTCTGTCCTATCGTTTAGCATCGTAATTTTCTTTTTTAAAAAAGGAAAGCATTCAAGAAAGAAACTTATACCGATGTCAACTTGGAGTACTCCGAATCTGAAAGTGTAGTGACTGAAGAATCTCCCAACAGGTAAAGCTGAGAAAAACAAGAGTATTTTCAACACTATAAAAGTTGAAGATGCACTCTATTTCAAGATATTGATGAAACGAGATATATTAGCATGGGTCTTTTCAGAACATGGATAACACCAGTAAAATTTAATATTCACTCCATGGCTAACGCAAGAAGTAATGATATCCAGAGATTGAAAAATAAAAACAATGGAAAATCGTAACAGTAACTTGTACTGAAGTTACTAGGTGGCATTGTATTAAGAAGAAAATAAGCACCCAAATTCACATCGAAGAGGATTAGAATCTGGTCATGATTCTATGTAACTGCTGTGCATGGTGTGAGTTTGTAACCGGTTCTTCTTAATGCAAATGATATGCAGCTCCCTTGCGTGTTCGAGAAAAAAAAAAGGATTCAAACCTGGGTGGTGAGGGTGCAAACCCGCACCGTTCACCAACTGAGATAGGTTCACTTCCTAAATTGAGAAGATTTGTGTTACTAACCTCTCCAAATGGCACATATGAAGGCAAAGAAGGTACTCTACTCCAGCGCTTGGAACCTCTTGGTTCAGATGCATTTATTTTCTCTGCCCCGTTTTTAACTTCGGAGTGTCCTCCATATTTATCAGATAAAGGGGTAAGAGCAATTCCTTCATAACCTTCCTGAATCTCAAGAGATTGTGGTTCTTCGTCTGATTCATCAACCTTCGATTGTAAATAACTATCCAACTGTGATGATGCCTTTCCAACAACATTTGCTTGTTTCTGGAGTACACTTAAACTTTTCCGCACCCCTTCCACGGGAACAAGTTTTGAAAGCCTCCAAAGTGACTTTTGAACTGGACCAACACCGAGAACAAGTTGTTCCTCATTGCTCTCTTTGGACCTTTCAGCATTTCTCACCGCATTTTTATCAAGTTTTGCATCAGTTTTATTTACAGAGGATGCTTCAGGTGTTTGGGCATTGTAGTGGTGAAAGTATGCTGGAGATAGAATACGTGGCACCAGATCTTCTGGAATACAGTAGGACTTGAAGTAATCTTGCC
The DNA here is from genome assembly GCA_001602275.1 of Zoysia japonica. Lineage (NCBI taxonomy): Eukaryota > Viridiplantae > Streptophyta > Magnoliopsida > Poales > Poaceae > Zoysia > Zoysia japonica. The sequence goes on along the minus strand of BCLF01000020.1, from coordinate 1,509,953 downwards.
ATCCTCTTCTGTGAACATAACTAGCAAAAGGGGGAAAAAAAAAAGGGGGATCAAGAAGTAACTTTGATTTTACAAACCCTGTAACAGATCTCTATCTCTCTCCAGAATTTTTTTTTAAAAAAAAAGAAGGAAGCATCAGTAACTATTTCTAACAAGGCGACCTTCTAACAATGACTTACTCTCTCAAAGCAGCATTCCCAACAGGTGGCTGAGAGAACGTAATACACTTCACCTGAAGTCTGTTCTGCTCTTTAGATGGCGAGGATGCGATGACTCTCAAGATTGCAAGTGTTGCCAATGCAGCTACCTGCAGTAGTATTGGGAAAGTATGATCATATAATCAGGAGATGTTGTATATTGTTTACAGGTACCTACCGCTCCACCAAGTGAATGTCCACAAAGAACAAGTTTCCTGTTCTTTCTCTGTGCAAGATTGTATAACTCCAGTGCTCGAATCCCCTTGGCACGAGCCATAAAACCCTGTAGCATATATCATGTTGCGACAGATCTTAATCATGATGTATTGTGACATAAAAAGGTGAATTGATTCAGCAAGCGAAATGTCAACAATTCTTGCAGCTATCGCATACCCGATGTGCTGCAGGTTTTGGTTTTCTCAACATTTTTGATGCCTCTCGATAAGATGTTCCAAACTTTTCTTCACTCTTTTGTGAATCATTTTGTTCAGAGACAGCAGCAGCAGCCAAATCCTGAGTAGTATCGTCAGGAAATAGGGCCCCTTGGAGTATATTCACATCAGCAATAACATCCCTATAAAACAAAAATGAGAACTTGATGTAGGTGTAACTGAACATTTGGCAGTCTAAGTGTCCATGAAATCTTACTGGTAGTGCTTTGTGCCAATAAATGTAGCAAACAGGGTGTCACCAGCCTCTGCTAACAAGTACCTGCATGATTTCACCAATATCTGGAGTATCTATCGTAAAGAATAGTAAAAAATATGAAAATTCCCGATTTCAAGTACTAAAAATGGGGCACATGTAATGGGAGTAAAAAAATAGATCTGACACAGCAAGATCTGGTAGTCGCACTATGCCTCTTTTCTTTATTCTCAAGGCACAGCAGAGCTGCATGTAGTAGCAGACCCTTAATGGGCTCTACCAATCTGAAATTTAGCATAAAAGGATGGAGAGTTCATAATTAAAATATAGAAAGTGCACAACAAAATGGCATGTCCCTGGACCATTAGCCTGGTAATGCTGGGCGTTAGTTAGTCCATCACACACTAGTAGTCACTTGTAATTTAAATTAAGGAAGATCATTATTTCCTTTCTTAAGACACATTTGGGTACAGGAGTTTTTATTTTTCTCGAACACATTTAGGTACAGGAGTTTCCAGAAACAAAAGCAATAGTTTCTTGTACCGTAGACCACACATCATGATATACTGTAGCAAAAGTTGCCTTAATATGACACATTCAGGGCCACTTCAGTGTTCTCAGAAGGCTTAATACCTCCAAGAGTTTCACATGAGAACTCTGACCAAGCAAGGACATTACATGACATTTGATCGGCAGAGACTAGAGTTAACACAAGTGACAGATGTATAGCGTTCTATTGTAATAATGGTTGAATACAAACTTTTTGTAAGGTGCAAAACAGATTCACAAATTACATCAAGCTTTAGCTTCTGGCATACCTATGAGGTACATGATCCAAGGATGGTTGAACACGCTCCAGTGACACAATATTTCCACCGAAGTCAGATTTAAACTTGTTGATATATCTCATCATCTCGGAAACAGGTCTCTGGCATAATAAATAAAGTCAACAAAGTGATATGTGGTAAGGAATTTTTTTTAAAGTACTACCATATTGTTACTATCCTAGGAACGTTTTCAATATCAGATTGATGATTACAGCTATTTCAATCTACACAAAGGAGGATAAACAGTGTCGTCGGTAGGAACATTCATGAATGCAGTAAAAGGGAGAGAGATGATCAGACAAATACTGCAAGCAAAGATGAGTAAAATGTTACTATGTAGCAGTAACAAAATGTCCAGCAAGGCGCGGTAATAGTTGTTGGACATCTGATGCGATTATGCATTCCATATGCAAAATAGTTCAATGTTATAAAAATCTTTAGGTGCAGGTAATATTTAGGGCTAATAGGCGCTATGTAGGAAATGCCCATCAAGCCAGTTGATTTTGAAACAGTACAAAAAATTAGTGTGGTCAGGCACCGTGCGAAATGTCAAAGCAAGTTTTTTCAAACTAGACATCCATTTTTCTTGTCCCAGTTTTGGGTCACTCATATATATAGTTTCAAGGTAAATTATTGTGGACATGAAATGTGTAAAGTTCATCAAGCACGTTTCCACAGAGTAGGCGTTCATTTTTCTCATCTCAGCTTTGAGTCACTCATATCTATAGTTTCACAGTAAAAGACATGAACGCTACTTTTTGGCAAAGGGACAGAAACTCAAACTAAATGTGTATGATATTACAAGCTACAAAGCTGAAAATGTACATGTGTTATATTAAGCATGAGCGTAGTGTAAGTGTGTAACTACATCAATCAACCACCTCAAAGATGTTGCTATTTTCCCCCCATGAAAAAGCACAAAATGACGAATACTACATCAGCGATACATAACTGTCCCAAAATGGAGTAACTGAATTTGATGGAACGCTAGAAGACCATTATAGGGCAGTAGATACTTGCAGAAATTTTCCTACGCTACCCTCCCAACAGGCAACAACCTGCTAGGTCTATATCCAGCTACTGGACAAATATTAACTCTTAAAAAACGCACCGCTTGTAACCGTGCCCTTTAGAGGTCACCACTACCCGAAAATGGCTGGACGGGCCTACTGGTCCATCAGGAACGGACCGGATCGAAGGTACGGAAGAAGAGCACGGGGCTGCGGCCAGGCAGGAACGGACCTTGTAGACGCACTCGGCGAGGACCATGGCGCAGAGCAGCTCCTGGAGCTCGGCGAGGGTATCGACGCGGACGGCGCGGCAGAGCTCGCGAAGCTGGCGTCGGCGACGCTTGACCTCCTCCCGGAACATGCGGTCCTGCTGGCGCTGGGGCCACGGCCAGGGCCACGCGGGCGCCCGCAGCGGGGGCCACTGCCACCGCGGCGGGGGCAGCGCCGCCCGGTCGCGCAACCACGACTCCACGCGGCTGGCCAGGGCCAGGGCGGCCGCCATTGGTAGGGGCCTAGGGGGAGAATAAAAGGCGGGCGATCCGCCGCGGCGAGAGGCGTAGGGAGGAAGGGGAAGTGTGTAGGATTCGTATATGCCGACAAATTGCGGCCAAGTAGATCCGCCTCCGGGGTGATGGGAACAGCAGCACACCGTGTGCATTCAGTTTTCAGAATTCAGACGGTTAACTTCTTCCTTGCCGGAGCAAAATGGGCCCATGCTACGAAGGACTGTCTCGACCACATCGAAGTGGTTGGCCCGCGAGGTATTTCTTAACCGGTGTAGGAGTAGTATTTAGGTGGCGTTTGGGTATTTCTTAACCCGTGTAGGAGTAGTATTTAGACGGCGTTTGGGTAATGAAAAATAAAGATAAAATTATGATTGGAAAATAGATGAATGATCGAGATTTAATGAGATGAAAAAATAAATAGTAAAATCTACGTGCAGCGTTATTTGACACTAATTTCAAAAAATACAGGGATTACCCTTTGTTTCAAAACATGTCACACAAGGCAGCCTAGTTATTATTTGCATCTTCTGATGCTCAAATGCAATCAAATACAGAAATTCTACTACAGTTTCTTCTAAGGCTCAAATCATATTCTCTCTGTTTTTAAACTGATATCGTCGTTGACTTTTAACTTCAATTTTAACTATTTTAACTATTCAATTAAAGAACAGAGTACGTCTCACCGAACGGTCTGGCACGGAGAATGTTCAAAGACACACATCAACAGATGATTGTATAGCCATCTGCTGTAAAAAAAAAGAAAAAAAATCCTGGAAACAAAAGTGACCTGTACCCTGCTGAAACATGTGGACTCCGAATTTTCGGATGAATATGAACGTTTTCAGAAGGAAAGGCACTTTACTCTGCATGACGAAACTGTAATCTCACTCATACTACTATTTACCAACAACGACCAAAGAGTAGTTTATATATATGCATAGCAGCTCAATATATACACCAGATGAACACCCGTCTTATTCACCTAATTACATAGCTGTTTGGACGCCGGCACGGCCCTAGCAGGAGTGATGAGTGTGAACCATGAGCCTCTTCAGCTTCTCCAGGATCCCGGCAGCCTTCCGCCTCGCCCTGGAGGTGCCATTCTGCGCGAGCGAGGTCAGGGTGCCACTCTGTTTCTCATCCTCTGCAACCTCCCGCAGCTTCCTGCGGTCGTACATGCAGATCGAGAAGAGGACCGCTGCGGCGTTCTCCTTGTTGCGCTTGCATTGGTCCTCCTTTATGACGCGGAGCATGGAAGCCACACCGCCGGTCTCACCTATCTCCTCCACCGTCTCATGGTCGCTTGACAGAAGAGCAAGAATAGCCAGGGACTCATCTACCAGCGTGTCTTCGCTGATGGCCTTCAGAGTCACGTCGATGACTCCACTTTTTGTTGCTCTCGACTTGTTCTCGAGCAGCATGCAGAGGTTGAATATAGCGGATGCCGCGTCTTTCTTTGCTATCATGTTGCCATCTTCGAGGAGATCAACCAAAGGTCTCATTGCACCTAATTCACCAATCTTGGCCTTATTGCTGTTGAGGGCAGACAGACTAAAGATTGCAGCAGCAGCATTGCTGCGGGCCTCCATAGTTCCTGTCTGCAAGGCCCTTATGAGGAACGGAATTGCTACCGGGTCCTCTCCGATGATCTTCTTGTTGCTTTCATGGATTGAAAGATTCAGAATTGTTGTCACCATATCCTCTACAACTTCTTCCTTATGTTCAAGTTCCGGGTTGGATACAACAGAAATCATTTGTGAGATTGATTCCGGTTTCTCTCCAATGGCTGCTCGTAGTGAGCTGTTGCACTTGGTCAGAAGCCTGAGGTCTTTAATAGCCTCCCTTTGCTCAGATTGGTTTGATGCTGCAGCGATCCTGTCAAATAAATTACTGAATGTCTTCCGCTCATTGTTTGTGAGCAGATCGTCTTCTTGGTTCTCAACTGGTGGCAGAGTGATCCCATTCTCTGTGCACCACTGTGAGATCATGCTTCTCACAAGGTGGTTTGGGATCAGAATTGTATTTGAAAGAACTTGCTGGGTCTGTGGACATGTCCGATTTCCAGCATTTAACCACTCTTGGATGAAGCGACGGTCATATGTCTGCACAAGAAGTAGAATACTTACCTCAAGTTTGCATTTATCAAAAGTTAAAATATAGTATATACCCTACAGTATAACAGATAATGTGCTCATTCAACAGGAATTTATAAGGCAAAGACAACTGATATTTATCATACAAACTTATACTAGTACTTACCAACTTACCATGTAACAAAACGATTGAATTGTGATCTTATTAAACATTATGATGCAAGTCATTCTCTGGTTTCATGCCAAAGGAAAAGACATGAATGCATCGATATAAATGTCGATATCAGGTCCACAACCCTCACATAAAGAGAATTTTGCTGAACCTATCAATCATTAATGTGTAGTGCCAAATTCGGGACCATAACAAAAAAAGTGAACTTAATATATAATAATATTTAATTTGAAGTCTGAACTGACCTATTTATATTTCTGAAGTGCAGTAGTATAATGTTTTCTTACAAGAGAAAAAAATACAGTATAAGGTCTCATCCATCAGATCTATTTGATTGGGGACTCGGGGGGGGGGGGGGGGGGGG
>BCLF01000020.1:1458385-1498457 GCA_001602275.1 Zoysia japonica | reverse complement strand
GCCGAGATGGCGACCCAGGCATTGGCTACTGGGCTAAGCCCCAGGCAGGGGCGCTAGCGGGCTGGGCTGAATGCAGCCCAGTGTCGCTCGCCCGTTTTTCCACAGTGCGCGGCCTATTTTCATGAATTTTGTTATTTTCCTTTAGTTTTTGCAAGATAATGTTTACTGCTAGAAAATTGAGAAAAATAGAGAAAAATTAGGAAAAATTTAGGAAAATTGATAAGAATATTCTGGATAAATGGAACCAACGGAAAATGTATTCAGAAAAATTTATATGATATTTAGGGAATTTATTGCATTTATTTACTTACTTTATGCATTTATTTTCCCCTTAGTAAATTATGTCACATGTACTGTTTTATGGGATTATTTTGAAACACATGTTCAATTTCTGACCGACGTTGATTTTGAGCATGTGTTGTGCCCATTGTTTAATTAGTACAATTTTGCATAATTATTTATGTTTTATGCATGATTATGGGATTATTTTGGCACATATTTAATTTCTGACCAATGTTGACTTTAAATATGTGCTGGGCCCATTGTTTTATTTTGCATTCGCCCAACAGTAGTGCAAAATATTATAAGTCATTATATTTATTTGCTTCTGCCCAACGGTGATGCAAATTGTTTATTATTTACTAATGTCATATTTAAATTTACAGCCATGACGCCCTCCGGTGTTGCCGGTTACTTAAACGGCATTGAGCCACTGGGAGGAAATAATTTTGAGAAGTGAAAGAGGATTGTGATCTTGATTTTTATGTTCTTGAATAAGGATCTCTCCTTGAATAAGGATAATGATCCAACCCTGGCTGAATGCAAAAAGGCATATGAGGAATAAAAGGAGAAATGGGAAAGAGTGGATCGTGTGGCGATCATGCTCATTGAGAACTCCATTAGTCTTGAAATAAGGGGTGCTCTTCCTAAGAACCCGACGAGTGCCAAAACTTTCCTGCTAGCATTGAGAAATATTTTCAAAGCTCATCTAAGGCAAGTGCTAGCGTGCTCATGACGAAAATGATGCATGCTAAGTACGATGGGCATGGGAGTGTGAGGGAGCATATCTTGATCCTGATTGACATTTCTGAGAAGCTAAAGGATTTAGAAATGCCCCTCCCTGAAGACTATCTTGTCCACTACATTAGATGTCGCTGCCTGCAATTTTTGACACCTTTGAGGTGAATTATAACAACAGCGACACGAAGTGAAAGTTGTCTACTCTTATTGCTAGATGCAGTGAGGAGGAGGAATGACAATAAGGATTTTGTCAATCTCATTGCTCTTGATGCTAAGGGAAACAGTGCGGCTGGTAAATCTGGTGGTAAGATTCGCCACCCTAAGAAGAACAACTTTAAGAGAAAGAAGCCCTAGATCGTCCCAAGAAAGATGCTCCTAAGAATGAAGCTTCCACATCCAACAAGAAAGGTCCGAAGTGCCATCATTGGAAGAAGCATGGGCACATAGGGAAGGACTGCGAGAAGTTTAAGAAATGGCTGGCAAAGAAGAGTAATGATGATATGATCTCTTTTATTAATGAATCCCTTTTTACTTACTTTCAATTAAGTTCATGGTGGATTGATTTTGTAGCCACTAGTCATGTGACTAATTCATCACAGGGATTGAGTATCGCCCAGACTATAAGGGGGTGAGAAGTCTTGAAGTGGCTAATGGAGTCCGAGCGGACGTCGAGGCGATAGGATCACTGTCAATAGCTTTAGATATTGGTTTTGTGCTTTGATTGAATAATGTTCTTTATGTACCGTCATTGACGAGGAACCTAATTTATGTTTCTTTATTGGATGATGATGGTTATAAGTTTGAATTTGGGAATAATAAATGCTTGATTAAGTATTATGATGATGTTGTTGGTGTTGCCGAAAGACAAGACAAGCTTTATTTATTATCCCTCAATGACTCCACTATGATGAATATTAGTGATGGCACCCCTAAGTGCAAGAGAAACATAAGTAGTAATGAGACCTCTGCAAAATTGTGGCATTATCGATTACGCCGCATTTTAAAGGGGAGAATGGAGCATCTCATTAGAGAGGAGATACTTCATGAATTAGATTTCTCTGATTTAGACCACTGCATTGATTGAATTAAGAGAAAGTTTGTAAAACAAATTAAGAAGGATAGAGCTAAGCGCAGTTCGGGAATATTAGAAATTATTCATACCGACATTTGTGGCCCATTTAATGTAACGCTAGTAGATGGATTTAATTCTTTCATTACTTTCATTGATGATTTCTCTCGTTTTGGATACATTTACCCCATAAGAGAAAGATCCGAGGCGCTTGATAAGTTTAAAATCTTTAAGGCTGAAATAGAAAATCAGCATAATGTTAAGATTAAAGTAGTCTGATCCGATAGAGGCGGTGAATATTATGGGAGACATGCTAAGTATGGACAAATCTCCGGTCCTTTTGCTAAGTTTTTGCAAGAGAATGACATAGTTGCACAGTATTATACTCCTGGCGAACCTCAGCAAAATGGTGTGGCTGAGCGTAAAAATCGCACTTTAATGGACATGGTGCGTAGTATGCTAAGTTATTCTACACTGTCAATGAGTCTATGGATGGAGGCATTAAAGACTGCCGCACATATACTTAATCGGATCCCAAGTAAATCAGTCCCTAAGACACCTTATGAATTGTGGACTGGTAGAAAACTGAATATAAATTATTTACATCCGTGAGGCAGCCAAACCGAAGCCAAAATATTTAATCCACAGCTTGGGAAATTAGATTCTAAAACTGTAAGCTGCCATTTTGGAATATATCCTCAAAATTCTAAGGGGTATCGATTTTATTGTCCTAAACGTAGCACTAAGTTTATTGAGACAAGGCACGCTGTCTTTCTGGAGAGTAATGGTTGCTCAGAAAGGAGGAGCATAGATCTTGAGAAAATACGGCATCATTATATACCGCCAGTGACTCATACTTATTTTGCTTCAACTTATCATAATGTGGTTACACCTCAAGAGAGGGCGACTGATTCTACATCGCCCCACGTGTCTGTGCATGAGAACGCGCCAGCTATAAGTTCATCTGAGGATGTACCTATAATTAGTGAGCATCAGAATAAGGATATAGAAATGAGTGAGGCATCACTTGAAAATGAGCCGCAGATGGAACCTCAACAGCAACCCATAGAAATTGATGAACCTCAACCATTAAGAAGATCGACACGTGAGCGAAAATCTGCCATCGCCAGTGATTATGTTGTCTATATGAGTAAAAATAGACATAACATTGGAATGGTTTATGACCCAAATTCATTTAAAGAAGCCATGCTAAGTAAGCACTCACATAAGTGGCGTGAGGCCATGGAAGAAGAACTAAGCTCTATGAGCGCTAATGATGTTTGGGACTTAGTAGAAATTTTTAAAAGAGCTAAAATAGTAGGCTGTAAATGGGTCTACAAAACTAAATATGTTTTCAAAGGGAAGATCGAAAGGTTCAAAGCAAGACTTGTGGCAAAAGGCTTCACACAAAGAGAGAGAATTGATTCTAATGAGACCTTCTCTCCCGTCTCAAAGAAGGATTCATTTAGAATCATTATGACTTTGGTGGCTTATTATGATTTGGAGTTGCATCAAATGGACGTTAAGACTGCGTTCCTTAATGGTGACTTACATGAGCATGTATATATGGCACAGCCGGAAGGTTTTGTCATAGAAGGCAAGGAATGAATGGGATGTAGGCTAAAGAAATCTATTTATAGGTTAAAGCAAGCGTCCAAACAGTGGTACCTCAAGTTCGATGAAGTCATTAAGGGATTTGGCTTTGTTGAAAATAGAGCAGACAATTATATATATGCCAAGTTCAAGGGGAGCTCTTATATCATCGTAGTACTTTATGTGGATGACATCCTATTAGCCAGTAGCGACAAACATATGTTGCACGATACAAAGAGATTCTTGTCATCAAAATTTGACATGAAAGATCTTGGTGAAGCCTCTTATGTCTTGGGCATTGAAATTTACCGAGATAGGTCCAAAGGTGTATTGGGGCTCTCTCAAAAGGCATACATTGAGAAAGTACTCAAAAAGTATAATATGCACCAATGTACAGCTACGGCTGCCCCCATAGTTAAGAGCGATAAGTTTGGATTATTTCAAAGTCCTAGGAATCAATATGAAGCTGATTAGATGAGAAAGATTCCTTACGCTTCAGCTGTCGGAAGCATTATGTATGCACAAGTGTGCACGCGCCCTGATTTAGATTTTGTTACCGGGATGCTTGATAGATTTCAGTTTAATCTAGGAATGGACCACTGGAAGGCCGCTAAGAAAGACTTGAGATATATGCAAGGCACTAAAGACTACATGCTTACATATAAGAGATTCGAGAACCTTGAGGTTGTTGGCTACTCGGATGCAGATTTTGCAGGCTGTGTTGATTCTAAGAAATCCGCATCAGAATATATCTTCACACTTGCGAATTAGATGATATCATGGAAAAGCTCCAAACAGTCACTTACAGCAGCTTCTACTATGCAAGTTGAATTTGTAGCATGTTATGAGACCGTGGGGCAAGCTGTATGGCTTAAGAACTTTATACCCGGACTAAGAGTGGTAGACAGTATAAGTAAACCACTAAAAGTGTACTGCGATAATCAAGCTGCAGTCTTCTTTTCGAGTAACAGCAAGTCAAATGGTGCTGCCAAACATATTGACATTAAGTTTCATGTTGTGAAGGATCGAATCTAGGATCACACTATTTATTTACAGCATATAAGTACTAAAAAAATGCTGGCGGATCCACTAACGAAAGGCTTATCACCCAGTATATTTTGTGATCATGTTGCCGGCATAGGAATATTGGAAAGCATGTGATTCTGGAAAGGGCCTTAGTGCAACCACTCCTATAACCAATAAGTTACTTGTCTCTTTGAAGTGGTTTTGCACAGTGTGAGCTACTGCGCCACAGAGAAATTTAATCACCGCTGTTGCACACTGTTTCATTGTGTAAATTCTACTAAGAGGAGCGTAAGAAGCCTTACGATCAAAAGGGAGAATGTTGGAATAAGTGATCTGCAAGGCAAAAAGATAAAGCATGCATTAGAAATTCGAAATAAGTGGAAACTCAGAATTTCAGTAAGAGATAATTTAACAGCCATCCAGAACTGAGTCAGGACTTTCGCGTGCATGCAGATCCATCGCGCCCTGATCGGTGGGCGCAACTAACTAATGGTTGTGGCCCCAGATCAAGCAGCGTGACAATAAAAGGAGAGAGTGGCGGCCACCAGAAAGAACCCACGAGCTCTCTGGCACCACCCCCAACAGAAAGAATCCCGATCAAAAGAAGGCGCTAGAGCGATCTGAAGGCATCAACCCTTCCAAGGCCGTCTCCGGGCAGTGCCGTTGGAGATAGAAGGGAGAAGGTACCTCCACGAGATCGACCATATCGACCAAAGGTGAACTCGACAGATCGACTACAGCGACATCAATCAAGTTCAAACACCATAGACAACAGTGAATGTAAGACCACCTAATTCCACATCTTGTTTATGTGTTCATGGTTCTAGGCTTTAGATACAAAGTCATTAGCCCCTAAGTTTAAGTCCTACAAGTTGGCGGTGTCTGCCCTCGAGTCGGCTATGTCAAAGCACGATGGGTAACTTAATTTATTTTTTTTACCACAAGTTTTCAGATCTACTTTGAAATAGAGAATTTTTTTTCTTATTTACCATTTTAATTTTTCTTATGAAATTGAACTGATTCCTATAAAATTTTATAAATTAATGTGTTTTTCTAATGAAGTGATTAGTTACTTTTTTAAGAATAAATGTTTAGTGTGGATGTTTGAAGGGCAGGTCTGGGCAAAACCGGTCAAACCGATCGGTTTTCGCGGTTTTTTCTGAAACCGATTCGATTTGGTTTAGACGTTTGATCAGTTTTCAGTTTAAAAAATTTTTAAAAAAATAAAAATTCAAAAACCGATCAAACCGGCTGGTAAACTCAAAAACTGGTGGAAAACCGCTTAAACCAATTTTATTTCAAATTAAAAACGATAAATCGGAAAAACCGATCAGTTTTTTTTAAAAAAATTGATTTTTAAATTTATTCAATTTTTGTGGTTTACGGTAACAATTTTTCTGATTTTTACGAAAAGGCAGAACGGTTTCTGAAGCTTGCTGCTGGACACACTCTACGCGATATGCACACTCTCGCTAGCTAACAGCGCGCCATGCTGTCTGTACTGACGAGCGCTGTCACCGATAGACCCGTCCAGGCACTCAGGCAGCAGAGACTAGAGAGGGTGGACCCGTCCAGGCACTCAGGCAGCAGAGACTAGAGAGGCAAGAAAACATGCACGGTCCACCCGGAAGGTCCGGAACATGGTGAACGAGAACCCCTGATCCCGACTTGCTTGCATGCCTCGGGTTACGCGGCGACGCGAGCAATAATGCGCGGAATATGCGCTGTCGTGCATGCTTCACTGACACGCATGGGGTCCGGTCGACACCCTTGCATTGCATGGGCTGTCTTGCGGTTGCACGGCAGCAGACGTCGCAAAATGGCAAGGATAGATCCACGGAGGGATCGAACCAACGCCCAACGGTGAGGGGCAGCCGTGCATCCAATTACTTGGCAGAAGCAGCAGGCACGTGGTATCGGCGTCCTATTCGATCGACTTGCCAGCATATGAGCGCAACGAGTTAGGTCGATAAGCTCGACCCATGCGCTGCGAGCAGCAAGCCCGTCCGTCGTAGCAGGTGCCAGCGAGCTGCACGCGACGTCGCAACGACGGGACCGAGTTAGATGGATGACGCGGATAGATCGAGCTGTTACTACCGACCGGGCGTGCCTACACGACCACAACCGAGCCTGTCGTCCTGTCTCGAGGTGCTCGGACACGTGTGCGTATTCGTGTGGCCGCTGCCACGACGGCACGACGCTGGCCTCGGACACTTTTGCGCGACACTTTCTAACAGCAGCAGCAGCTTCCTGCTCCACTATCGCGTCGAATTGAGACGATGATAATTGATAGTCCGGCAATACCACTACAGTGTCAGATGCAGGGGTGGAGACAAGAGGGGCGAGCGGAAACCGATCCACTGACGAGCGTCAGACGGCAGAGCGTCGCTGACGCGTGGGCCGTCAGGAGGTGGGCCCCACAGCACGTCAGCGAGCAGTCTGTCCTCTGACGCTATGCCAGTGATCCTCGTGCGGGGCGAGCAGGGGCCTGGCCCTCTAAGCTAGCTGCACCAACCATGACACACAAATTTTTACCATGTAATTAAGAGGAAAATTATTTTTTGATCTCCTTATAACATATCTATGAGCATTTGGCTCCTCTCATGCTCGATTTCTGGCTCCGTCCCTGGTCAGATGGCACCAAACAGCGTGAGCACTAGCTCGGGCGTCACTTTCAGATCAGCCAGGACAGTCGCCGCACTTAACCAAGGGATTAGCTACGTAGTCAACTGGGTTGCTTACCAAACAAGTGATAGCTCAATCACTTTCTGAGTCGATCGCCAGTTGGTATTGGTAACGGCGGCAGGTACAGACCTATCTATACAAACGACTCTATTTTTCACGTGACCAGTATAGTACGAAGCCAGCTACTACGAGTACTCTACTCACCACGTCGCCGACTTGCCGTTGGCATGGACCGATGCAAGACGACGGAGCCTGGTCCACCAAGATTCTTCTCGGTGCACCTTTGCGTGGTTCGCAGTTCAAAGCGTGCAGCGAGCGAGCAGGCTCGATCGATTGGCGGCGGTTGAGTACCAAGTCGCCAACGACCTGGCACCTTTATTCCTTCCTTTCCTGATGATATACAGGAGTAGGATAGCATTGCACCTCGCAGGTCTGTTTCGTACAATTGTACGTATTGACACAGAGTCGGTTATAGCAGCGTCACGTTTTGTACGTATACGTAGACAGAGAGTCGGCTACTATGCGCAAGCATGCATTCGCACGTGACGAGAGGCAAAAGCAACCGTACGTGATGACTGATGAGCCACCGGTAAGAAGACACCGCGATAGAACGAGGAAGGACGCAGGTCTGGATGGTGGAGATGATGTATCGCCGGTGGGCCGCGCCAGCGACGTCAGGGACGACGGGCCGACGGCGATGAGGCGGCTACGCGGCGTCGAAGGTTGAAGAAGACTGTGATGGGCCGATTCCCATGCGTTCTCTGGGCCGTCCTACAACTTGACTTCCGTCGGTTGATCTATGCATGACGCATGGATAGCCCGTCCCTCTCCATTTGAGATCAGCATGCATCATGCATGCTATAAAGAACGTTTCTAGTTACCTATGAAGGCTTCAGGTCTTCATTGATATCAAGATGGATTTGCGGTATATATATAGTTGTAAGTCTAATGCACGTTTAAGGGAGTGAGTTATATGAGTGTGAGGTTTGTGGTGTGTGTTTCGTGTGCGCTCAGATACTATAGCTGTATTGTAAGTAGTGACAAAGCTACGTGAACCTACCCGAGTGCTCGTGCACCAGGGTGGATAGAGAAATCTAGCACTGTAGAGCTTGTGTTTGACCATGTAATTAATAAAAAAATTGAGTAAATGACATGTTTGTTGGCACAACCCTGAGCTGCAGTCTAGCTTCGCCCTGATTGTAAGATGTCCAGGCTAAAAAAAACGTTTATGCAGCAGCCATGTCCCAGCTTGCCATATAGGAGTATATAAAAAGCTTGTATTATCGTATATACAGTGCCACAGGTGGGTGCCTGCGACGAAAAGGATCATCATTTGTCTAGCTACATTCACGTGCAAAAAGGATCGAAGTTTGCAAGAGGTGATCCCTGAATGTCGACGGCTCCTATCAGTGAATATGAATGCATTTTATTTTCAAGAAGAGTCTTCCCATTTGAACCATCTGTTCTGAAACTATTTTTTTTTTTAAAAAAAGCTAATGATAGTCAAAGTTTCACTGAGGTCTCTTTTCAATTAAAAGAAATTTTTTTTATTCCTACATTTTTCTATGAAATTGAACTAATTCCTGTGAAATTACTATGCAATTCTTGTGAAAATATTGCATTCCAAAGAAGCCCTAAATCTTGATCAAATGTCACGTAATCCATCTATTTCTTAATTGTGGTCACCAATATCATCTTTGACTATACATCATATTAAAAAAAGTATGATAAATATCATATGTTTTGTAATAATTTGTTTTATCATCATGGGATGGTCATTTAAAAGTATTTAAAAATGACTTATAATTTCACACATTTGAGTTGATTTTTTTTTTAAAAAATGAATAGTCAAAAATGACATTAAAACACAATATATAGTGACAAAAATTAAAAAATCGAGAGTGTTTAAGTACAGAAGGAGTATTATTACTCTTACTGTTATTTGTGAAAGGATATAGGATTGCACTCTGAATAGTAGTATTGGAGATGGCAGCATGTGGCTTTCAGCACAACTTTCATTTATTGTAAAATTACCTTATTTGGAAAAGTTGGCACTGTAGAGTGCAACATTATTGCCTTGAAAGTAAAACAAATACTGGGAGAAATTACTTATACAACCCTGCAACGACAAAGACTGTGACAAGTTAAGGGAGCTGGCATACTTGTCACCATAAGCTTCAATCCATGGTGTATGCGATACTTTCAAGCAGTTTGGCATGTTTCTCCCACAGTGCGACGAGCACCTCCACTCCTCCCTCTTTGCGCATGCTTGGCATCAGACACACCTCCCCTTCGTGTTGAATCTTTCGCCGGCAGGATCCCGACGAGGTGACCGCCACACCCGAAGTCCAGCGTATGGAACCCCAGGTGCAACTAGCTGTTTAGATCGACATTCGGAGAAAGCAAGTTGTCCTCATCCACGATCGCTGGCTCTAGCTAGCTTGTCTTCGCCGTGAATGGCCCCAAAGTCGATAAACGACTGAAGGTACGTCTGGTCCACCGAGCGGGCGGCCGCCCGAACCCTCGCCGCCGCGTTGGCAAAGCTGCCGCCGACGAGGTCTCTCGCGCTTGTCTGAGTGCTCGCCGAGAGGATCACGTTGCCGAAGAAGTCCTTCGGTACAGAATCGGCGCCGACACGCCAGCGGCCGTTCACCGCGACATATATGGTCGTGGGCGTGGCGCTGTGGAGAAGCCCACGAACGACGGTGATCTTCTTCCATACGTGGGCCGATAGGGTCTCCAAGGTCGAGTACATGTTTTGCGCCTTGGCCTTAAGCTCTGCTATGAACTCCTTGGTGGAGTGCAATAGCATATTGGTGATCTCCGACGGGTCGCCCGGTGCGAAAAAGAAAATGAGGCCCTTTAAAGTAAAAAAAAAAAATCTCAGGCAGTCATGCCTAAATACTACATATGTTTTAAAATATAAATATTTTTTAAATTTTATTAAAGTTAAAATTTTTTAATTACTAATAATATATAAAAAATTATATAATTTTTAATATAAAAGGTATTTTTATGAAAGCTTATTAATGATGATCCAAAAATATATTTTATATATAATAAATCATTATTAATGGTCCAAATGATAAAAGTTTAACTTTAACTTAATCTAAAAATACTTATATTTTAAAACGGAGGAAGTATGTTGATTTCCTAGCGCAATCATGACCCTCATCAACAATAGCATGAGTTCCCTTAAAATTGCTTCTAAATTTAAATTTTTAGAAGCAGTATGAGATTCTTATACAGCAAGTATATTCTTGAAGCTACATCACGGAGAAGCAAAATATTTACAGCAAGTATAACCTTCTAATTTAACCAGCCAACAAGCAAGAAGCAAAATATCTATACATTGGAACAAGTTCATGATAAAAAAAAAATGCTTCAACTGGAGATATAAAGAAACATGCAATAAGTAATTCGGATTGGTTCCTGGGCCTATTTCATGAACACTTAAGCCACTGTGCTATGAAGTCTGTTTTTTAGCAGTTAGCCACGGTAAGACGAAAAAAGAAAAAAAAAATGATACAACATGAACTTGTAGAACAGGCAGTACGTGCTTATCAGGTTTTGAGCTCCAACATCCAAGAGCTTGCTCAGCTGTATACGCCTAGGCTATTTTTACAGTGGGTAGGAAGTGGGGGTCCCAAGATTTTGGGGGCCCTGTGCCACGGGCCAGGCTGCCCCGGCTGATCGACGGCACTGGTCGACACGAATGGAATACTGCTGCTGATTGTCGCTTCCGCCGTCCTTTTGCGGCAGCGATAAGGGCAGGAACTCGACGCCGCAGTGCTCGAACTCGCACCGCGGAGGGCAGAGCGGCGCCAGTGCGCGTGGCCCGTACGGCGCCGAGATGCCGTCCGGCGGCACGCCGTTGCCACGGACGGTGTCCGCCCATGCCTGGAGGAAGGTACTCACGGAGGGCCGTCGGCGGCCTGGTGGTGCGTCGATGGCGCGATCACGACGCCGCCGCAGGCGAAGCGGTTTATTTGCACCTTGAGCATGTGCCGCATGCCTTCCTCGGACGGCACGTGCAGGAGCGCGAGGTCCGGCGACGGCGTGAGCGGCAGGTGGTCGGAGAGCGCGGTAGACACCGTGGCCTCCACGACCAGAGCTCCAGTGTCACCATCGCCCGTGACGAAGAACAGGCGGTCGGTGACTGGGTTGCGGTCGAGGTGGGCAGTGGGCAACGGGAAGTGCGGTAGGACGGCGGTCAGTGCGGTGAGGAGTGCGTCGTTGCTGGCACCTCCTCCGACTTTGATGGCGATGGAGGTATGATGAAGGTGCGCTTAACTTGGATGTCCATGGCTCTAGTGCTCTACCCTCGAGCTCAAAGATTTCCTCTGATTTGCGCTATTCTGTAGAGGTTTTGAATACGTACTGTGCTAAGAATAACATATACTCTCTCCGGTAAAAAAGAATGTCGTTTTAACAATGTTTTAGTCAAACATTGAGAATATAAATTACAAATAAGTTTTAACTTGTTAAGTTTAGGAACATAAAAATTATATGATTAAATTTGTTTTCAAAAGTAATTTCATAAAAGTATAAATATGTCCTTTTTTAATAAATATTTTTTATAAAAATAGAAGTTAAAATTATGTTCTGGAGACCGTGTCGTTGTTCAAAACGACATTGTTTGTGGTCTGGAGAGAGAGTAGTGCTCTCTATATCCACATATATGTGCTCCCTCACAATTTATCCCCATGAATGCGCATACAAGGGATGAGGCGTCCTATGCGATTAGAATAAAAACTACTCTATCCGTCCTAAATTATAAATCACTCTGGATTCTTCAAAACTTTCCAAATTATAAATCGTTCTTACTTCTTGCGACAACTTTTTCTCTTTTCAATACATCTCCACTCTATCTGGATCCTTGTTTTCAAAACATCCTACATTTACCACTTTTCTTAATTCTGATGCACCCTGATCAAAACAACTTATAAAAAAGAACGGAGGGGGTAACGGAGGGGGTAGTAGCGTAGATGTTTTATATAGTAAAATATTGTTGCCTACCATTGAAAGAATAATTATACTCTATGTACTGCTCTGTCTGGTTTTAAAATATTGACACCATTGACATTTAACATCAACTTTGACAATTTATCATATAAAAAATTATTCAAATATCTAAAATTATTAATCATATTTCAAATGCCACTAACAATAAAGAAAATTATAGCAAATATATTATATTTATAATATTTTTTTAATAAGATAGATAGTCAAAGTGATGTTAGAAATAACATCAGTATGGAATAGAAGGCCCCAGCCTCAGCTAGAATAGACCTTCACCGTACCTGATTAGCCAGTATTCCCTCTGTCCCTTTCATAAGGGATTGAAGCATTCAATATTTATCTCAAAATATAAAAACATTTAGAAATAAGATAAAAGTAATGTAGAAAGAAATTAAGCTTTTTTGTTATTTTTAGCTTGAGACGACAGAATTCCTTATGTTTTAGGACGTGTGAGTATGTAGTTGTCAAGCAAAGAGTATATACCGAGACGTGCATATATATATATATATATATATGCATTTTGAACTAGACAATGTTCTGTGCGTGCTTGGGGATGGCACGGCCTTAGTTGAGTGGACATATTCATATCACATTGTGTCGATCGAGGACGTGCCGCACAGATGTTTATGCATCGCTCCATGTGTGCCACTCAAAAAGTCGCCACGACGCTAATTAACTCAAGAACCTTTTTGGTAAAGATTTTATAGCATAAATTGGAGACAAAAAAATGAACTATAAGCCGAAGCCATATAACCTAGCATAAGGCGGAGCCCTCTCAACCACAGTGGAATAATTATCGTTTCTGTCGATAAGTTTCGCGGCAAGAACCACAGGGCGGTCATCATATGCGCAAATATAAAAACGAAGTCGTGAGCCGTGCAGTCAATAACCTTCAAGACTTCAACTGTCACATAAGGTTCACTGCTACAAAACGAAGCTACGATGTCACTCAAAAAATTATAACAATGTCGGCCGAACGTAACAGCCAACGTTAACAAGTCTCGCTGCCCCCAACGTTACGACTCGACGCTGTTTTGACCGCAACAATGTCGGACAAGTGACATCATTCTACAAAACGACACAAATGACTAATATTACTGTCTTATATACGTTAAAAAAACATAAAAAAAATTGTTAAACTTGTTAACAGTGTCGGGCAAGTTAAAATCAGCAGCGACCGACGTTGCAAGGACAACACTGTCGGTCTTTTACTTTTGTAGTTTCGGTTGACTTTTGACCGAAATTACAACATCACTCAGCAAACATAACTTAAATTATTTCAAATTTTTTTAGCGCCAAATGTTTCATTATCTTATACAATGTTTTCTAGGTGATAAACATTACTATTTCATTATTAGAACATTTTTTTTATAAATTTTGTAATCACTTTCGACCTACATTCAACATTTTCTTGTACTCATGACATATAGTGTCATATGATTGGTAACCATTTGAACTAAAAATTTCATAAAAAGACTAAAAAAATTTCAAATAGAAATTTGACAGGTTACTTACACAATGCACTTTAGTAAAATCAAAATGTAGATCAAAATTCATTATATGCATCGAGAAAAAAATATTTAAAAAATTGTTAAACTTGTTAACAGTGTCGGGCAAGCTGAAATCAGCAGCGGCTGACATTGCAAGGACAACAATGTCGGTCTTTTACTTTTGTAGATTTGGTTGGCTTGACCAAAATTACAACGTCACTCAGTAAACATAACTTAAATTATTTCAAAAAATTTTAGCGTCAAATTTTCCATTATCTTGTACAATATTTTCTAGGTCATAAGCATTACTATTTCATTATTAGAACATTTTTTTATAAATTTTGTAATCACTCTTGACCTATATTCAACATTATCTTGTACTCATAACATATAGTGCCATATAATTGGAAACCTATAGTTCTATTTGAACTAAAAATTTCATGAAAAGACTCAAAAAATTTCAAACAGAAATTTGACATGTTACTTACACATTGCACTTTAGTAAAATCAAATTCTAGAGCAAAAAATCATTATATACGTTGAGAAATAAAATAATAAAGAAATTGTTAATCTTATTAGCAGTTTTTGTAGTGTCGGTTACCGTGACGTCATGATATCAGACATTGTTACTCTTACTATATAAACAGGCCTTGTCGCTTCGTTCCACACTAAGCCTGGTGGCCTTTTTATTTCCCACGCGACGCCGTTACGCTGCCAAAATTTTTCTCGAACCCTAAACCCGCCGCCGTCGCTCCCGTCGCTGCTACTCTGGCCCCGACCACGGCTAGTCGATCGTCCTTCTTGGCTCCGGCACCGGTCAGGGTTGCATGTTGTCCTCCGACATTCAGCTACACGTTCGCCTCCGACCTCGGCGCCCACCGCGTTTCCTGCAACGGCTCCGGTCTCCCGACCGTCGTCTCCTCTCCCCCTCACCCACTCCGGAACCCTAATGTAAATACCTCACCCATTCTTTCTCGGTAAGCCACCTCCCGTCCCCCATTGTAAGTTGCATCCCCTCCCACCATTGTTGCTCTCAATTCTTGTGGCGTCGAAATGCTATATGACATTTTTGGTATATATACATATTATTATTTAGTTTATGGATACATTGTAAAATCTTCTTTGGCAGAAAGGTAAAATTGCTGATTCATTTGTTTCTGCTATGAATTTGATGTGATTCCTGTGAAATTCCTGTGCGAATCCTGTGAAATTGCTATGTGAATAACAATGTCGGTTTGATGATGTCAGCGACCGCCACTGTTACCGTATAATGTCGATATTGCTGACATCATCTTTGACCGACACTACTACGATTGACTCTAATATATATGATACATGTACTCTCTTTTTTTCAATATCCATTCAAAAATAATAATATATATTTTTCTATTTTTAGTGTACAATCTCTACAATGGAGAAAGTTGGTGCATCGACAGCTATCACTTCTTCTCCCAAAAGCTCAAGTAGCTCATCTTTTGAGGAACCTTCCCCTCCCTATCCACCGTGTGCAAAAAGGCAGCGCCTGTCGACTTCGATCACAATCCAACCGATGAGGTATTTGATAGTCAAATTAACTCAAACAGAAATACCTTATATAACTCTTATCTTTCGTAGCATATTCCCGCTCGAAGCACTAGACGACTTAATTTCACTGATCAAGAAGAAGCGACACTGCTGACTGAGGACACGCCGCCCCCACATCATTCACTTCATACAAGACACGAAACGGTGGTTCCAGGAAAGCCAACAAGCTACATGCTTGAATTTTTGCTGGAGAAGTTGTAGACCAATGTGGTGCGCCTGTGGAGCCAGAAGAAATCAACGCAAAATGGCGTAATAATTGTGGTGTCTTTGTAAGAGAAAAAGTTAGGATTACATTTCATGATTGGCGTAGTGTCCCGAAAAAAAAAGAATGAATTATGAGACAACTTGTGCGCAAAGTAACTTTTCCCCACAGATTGCCTTGACCGTGCAAAAAAGGCTTCTCTCTACACAATGGGAAGATGCATTCGGACATTTAGGACGAACCTTAATAAGGAATATGTTTGCAAGGGTCTGATACCATTCAAAAAGTTTGGTTTCATCACACCTGATGATTGGAAAGCATTTGTTGAGAAGATGACATCTGAAAATGCTTTAAATAGCAGCGAGTCTTTTAAGGAGCAAAGTAAAAAGAGCAAGATGCGTCTTAATCTCGGTCCAGGTAGATATGCAGCTAAAATAAAAAAGTGGAGGCTAAAAGAATAACAGGATCGATGAAAATGCAGCTAAAATTTTGTTACCAAAGTGTGCAAAACAGGCTCCTGGCAGTGTGCAATGTGCTACTATGTGTGCAAATATATAGAAACTGGCTCTGAAAAATACATGACATTGGCCAAGGAAGATTATGTATAGAAAAATGTAAGTACTTACAGTTTTACTAATATTGTTATATGCATTTTCACACTGTATTGATATTTGCATTTTAGTAATTACTAATTATGTTCTTAATATTGACAGCCAAACAAGCAGGTGCAAATGCAAGGAAGCCAATATGATGAAGCCACACTCTATGACATTGCATCTCGGATGATCCGCTTCATGATGCATGAGTTTATTCATCCAATGGGTAAATATTTTGACCCATTAGATGATGTGGTAAGACATAAAGAACTTTCTCATTGGTGTAAGAAATATAACAATTCTGAACTAATTCGGCAAAACTTTGAGGCTGGGCAGAAGAGAATTAATGAACAAGACAGGAGTTGGCAGAGCAAATGAAATTTTAGTTGTTAGTTCAATGTGAAGTATTTATATTTATGTATATGTGTAAATTAAGCTGTTGAATTGGATGAACTTGTGTACATATGTGACCCTAAACATTCACTTTCTGAATACATTATCTCTGTCAATATATTTTATTAATCTGTTATTTGCTTTTGATTTGTGTTATTCAGATGGCTCTTATTCAAATATATGAAAGTGTCTGTTATGTGACGTCACAGAAACTGATACCCCTAATCCAGAAAGTAGTGTCGGTCACGTGACGTTATAATATATGATATGAGAGTTCTGTAAACAATGTCGGTAAAATTGACATCTTTGAGACCGACACTGTTGGTAGTGAGAGCAGTGTTGGTTGCATGACGTCAACATAACCGAAACGACAGTGAAAATGGCAGTGTCAGTCGTATAGCATCAAGAGAGCGACACCGGTGTAACTAATAGCAGTGTCGGTTAGATGATATCATGCCTCTGACATTGCTGTTATTGTTACTAGTGTCGGTCAGATGATATCATGCTGGCTGACACTACTGTTGTTAATGGTAGTGTCGGTCACGCTATCATCATCCTCACCGACACTGAAGATGCTGTTATCAGTGTCGGTTAGATGATGTCATTTGACCGACACTGATTTTGTGTCGGTTTCTACGGACCGATATTGATTACCGTTTAACGCAGTGTCGTATAAAAAGTGTCGCACAATTTGACTGACACTACAGAACCTTATGACCCGACATTGAAGAGTCTTTTTGTAGTAATGGTTATTCCTCAATGCCAAGTTGATACTTCTACTAAAGTGAGCAGAATCAAGACCACGTGCGCCCACTATTAATTATTTCTAATACTATGCAACCGGTGTCGGCATAATCCTTTTTCCTTGCTCTCCAGGGCAGAAAACCATTAGGGCAGTCCCACTGCTTGAAATTATACATTGTTTTCATAGCAACTACAGCAAGAAATTATTTTTAGAAACTACCTCACACAGTGCAAGTTTCTTCGTGTAATAAATATTATGGTTGTCTTTCAAAACAGGGCATGGAGCATCACTAATAGCAAATACGTCAAGTGGGCAAGGCATGCAGCCCCATCAGATCGAAACCGGTGATTTCTTTCTAGTGCTAAATTCATAGTTTCTTCATGCCTTGGAGCAAGAGTAGACATGGTTTCCTTGATAAGAAATGATCCTCTATTTTTTCCTCTCTTTCCTCGTTAATTAAGCTGCCATGTCAGCATTTTGCTTAGTTGCACCATCATTTAATAAAGATAGAAACCACTATTAAAAGCCCATTAAAACTGCCCTTAGTTATCTTTTTTTATATAAAACAAAATTTTATCGCTGATTTGTTAAAATTTAAACTAGACGATGACTACGAAAATTTCGGGATGAAGGGAGTATACTATATAATATCGATGCAAAAGCTAACTGCATGTACGAGTACCTACACCCTTGACAGGGATCGATGTTAGTACATACTTTTGAAAAAGTAATTAGCAAACATCAGTGGTTGAAGTAACCTGGAGAACATGTTTTATCAAAGAATCTAAGTTACGCTCAGTACACTAGAACTATCTTATTCAGGGGAGTAATATACTCAAGTAGTAGTATATTCTACATTTGTCACGGGAGATCATGGTGCTATGCATTTCACGGCCATGTCATCGAACAAAATGATCATCGATCTGCTTGTTTTCTTAACGGCAATGACAGCATCGTGGCCTGTTGTGGATGCCGCCGCGTGATGATCCAGATCGGTAGAGTTCGTCAGCTAATTAACTAACGACAACCGGGCAACGTCTCTCTCTGCGTGCAGCATATGGGGTGTTGATCCAACGTACTTCCTTCGTTTCAAAATAAGTGTCGTTTTTAACTTTTAGAAATCGATATTTAACTATTTATTTTATTCAATTTTTTAAAAAAATACAAAAATAAATAAATTAAGCTTAAAGTACTTTTAATAATAAATCGGTTCACAATAAAATAAATATTTTTAAAAAAAACTCTTTTAAATAAGATGACTAGTCAAAAGAGATGTTTAAAAATCTAAAATGACACTCATTTTGAGATGGAAGAGGTAGTTTTTGTCATTGAGATCGAGCAGGGCACATCATGAAATATAGTACAATGTGACATTTTAAGAGTCAAGATCTGCGATCGTTTACCATGCTGCTAGGGGTGCGTTTTTAAATTTGTGGGTCAACTACGATTAAAAAAAACCTTTTAAATGAACTAAGATTTCATCCTATTTATACAAAGTGATCAACTAAATATACTAGACGACCCACAGCTAACATTGGATACCCATTTGCATCCCTGCATGCTGCATATAACAGTGTTCGCTATTACACACTTCTAACACCACGTCTCAAAAAAAAACTAATCCCTCTAATTTTAACTAAGACACCACTGGTAGATACTAATCACTTTCCATTGCATCTTTTATCTCTATTTACCTCCTCATTTATTTCAACGCCTCTACATCTTTTTCACCTCTCAGTTTCGCACCCAGAGTCAAAACGACATTTAAATCAGGACGGAACATGCTAACATCAGTAACATTCAATATATGAAATAGAAGGCAAGGCTCTAATCCCCGCCATAATGGAGCTGACCAACCAACACATACTTAGAATATAATTTCTCAACCAATTCATTAGTTGTTGGCAAAGAGGATATACCAAGACGTGCATGCATTATCTACCCGGCCCGGTCAGGAAATACTAATAGTATATGTAATGTGTAAGGCAGTACATATCTGCATATTTCGAACTGGACTATTTCTAACCTTTGCAATTACATATCCTTTGTCATATTTTTGCCGAGGACATGCCACACATATTGGGCTCCATTATTTGCGCCACTCAGATCAGATCGCCTTGACGACTCGACGCCAACTTGAGTAGTACGTAATTGTCGTTTCGTCTGTCCAGAAGCCTCGCAGCAAGAACCACATGCATGCGAGGGGGTCATCAGACGCACAAATATAGAACGAGGACAATTGGAATGTACTATATGCATTCATCATCAGCAGGGCCAAGGCAGTCTTGAGCGAAGTTTCATTTTGAGTAAAGTAAAGTATTATGTTTTGTCAGTATTTTTTTTATGACGTGGTAAGTTAATATTAAAGAAAGTAGAACCGATATTGTGCACTATTATTGCCGGTGCTATATATGAATCTGACATTGAGAGAAACATTTGATTTCATATGGATCGAGTTTGATCAATTGCAATATAGGAGTAACAATTAAGGGGAATGTCATGCTGAGACTAGGAAAAAAATGAAGCTACATATAAATTGACAAGGGATATTATGTTTTCATCTGTACTCTCTCCGAATTTAAAATATTTACAACGTTGACTTTTACATCATGTTTGAGCATCCATTTCACTCAAAAAAAATTCAAATATATACAATTATTGGTTGTGTTTCTAATACTTTAGATGATAAAACAAATTATAAAAAAATGTGATATTTATTATACTTTTAAAAATAAGATGGATGGTTAAAGATGATATTATAAGTCAACTTTGTCATCATTTTGACGGAGTACATCATAAGGTTTTAGAAACAACGGAATGAAAATGAGACTCCCCACTAAGTAGCCTATGTAAACGACTTATTTTTGAAGTACTGGAGGGAGTATACTCCCTCGGGCGATCGTAATACTAGTCGTTGGAGTGTTCTGCTCAAAGTTTCCTAATATTCTTACTAGCTAGTCGCTAGAGAGTTTTATACCGTTGTTCAAGTTGATGGTGGTTTGTGGTCTGGTTTCCATGCATGAAAACGCTCTGCTTGCAGAAAAAGAGTGGTGCCCGGCCTGGGAATCAAACCAGCCAAGTTGCATACGTAGTACTCCTAGTAGCTTTTGTTGCGCATGCATGCAGCATGTGCACGGCAGCATATTTAATATGAGTTGAACAGGTAAACAATTTAAAATATGAAATTATGTCAAAACGACTTACTTTACGACTAGATCTATTGCCAAGCTACCTGCTGGCATATGCACAAAATACATTTAGCACGCAGACTATAATACTAGTACTGGCACCGCACGATGCATGCAGCGTGAGTCGATTTGTCGCTTCACATGCATGGATCAGGTCGACTGACTTTACGTAACTGAGTTGCCATTAATTGTAGCGTTGAATCGCTAAGATTGCACCACACTCACAGCCACCATGGTGGCCACCTCTAACAATATCCTAACGTCATTTCTTTACGGTGGCTGTCAAGAAAATCGATCTCATGTCAATCGTAAACTGAAATTTTTTAATATGGGAAACCGACAGATTAATATGTTTTTGTGATGGTTCAGTACCGCGAATAATTTTTCTGGGTGGTTTTAATCTTCCCCTCACAAAAAAATGTTGCACCATCACGAATAATATGGATTCTAGTAGTGATAATGTCCAATTAAATGCTATAAATGTACCGGAAATTTAATATACATATTAGTATTTTTTAGTCAAACTACTAGAGTACCAAGTATACACTGTAGTATAGGTATAGTGTATGTTCATATATGCACACGCGCACACATCTCGCTCCCATCTCTGGTGGGTGGGGTTGATCCATTTTAACAAGCACTTGGAGAACACAATTCCCAAGCTAATTCTTTCCATGTTAACTACTATGTATTATTGGCTTCTTAATTACAAGATCTACCTTGAGGTTCATCTAAAATGGTTCAACTCTTATCACTTATTGGTGTGGGTAAACTACGAGAAATAGTTTCACTTTACTAGTTTAAAGAGGGATAGACCAACTTAAATAGCTACTGACTCAAAGCATAGTAACTCTAGATTAATTCTTTTTATGTTAATTGAGGATGAAAGCGTAAGCGGATTATTGTGTATGTGTAGCCCACACAGCGTGTGTATGGTAGGAGTTGTATTTGGACCTGAGCTATTACATCTACTGGTGGTGGGTAAGTAGTGGCAAAATGTTCTTACTCAGTCTTAGGAAAATTAATTAGTTAGCATATACTAGTAGTGGGTAAGAATATGCTTCTGCAAAGCTTGTTGTTGCCTATTGTTAAATTCCCATTACCGCATGGAGGGTTGACATTGCCTATTGTCATATGTAGTAGTAGCTTCCGATGGAGTACAGTACTACTATTTAGCTGCAAACAAGCTAGCTAGGTAACACCTGCATGCATTGGCTGCAGAGTTCAGATTTGTTTTAGCTTCTCTAATACCCCCAAAGTCTATTTTCCTTGGGCATATATACTCCCTAAATACTATTTTACATTTGTCAAATTCCCTAAAGCACATGCATATGGCAGCTCATCGAACGGCAACGGCAATATCATGGCCATGCATGCATGCATGCGCTTATTAGTTCACGGGATCTTGGTACCACGGCCATCATGTCAACGAACAAAATGATCACTGATCTGCTTGATTTCTTAACGGCAGTGACAGCATCGTGGCCTGTGGTTGTGGATGCCGCGTGATCCAGATCGATCGGTAGAATTCGTCAGCTAACTAGCTAACGGCAGCATATGGGGTGTTCCAGCGTAAGTTTTTCGATGAGGGGATACCCCCTGTTTCATTACTTCCGTAACCAAACGGTGTTCCAACGTAAGTAGGAGTGTTCTTTTCATTGAGATCGAGCAGAGCACATCATGTAATATAGTACAATGTGAAATTTAAGATTCAAGATCTGTGATATGTCTAATATACGGCCATTAATTTGGCTGACAGTTCGATGCTGTGCCATCGATTTTTGGCCCGTCAATCTTTTACCACGCTGCATATATATAACAGTGTTCGCTTTTTCACACTTGTAACACCATGTCTCCCAAAAAAATACGAATCCTTCCAATTCTAACTTAGACACAGTAGGTAGATGCATACACAATGCGAAATTTGTCTGATAGCTAGGTACATGTAGTGGTCACAAGGGCCACGGTCCACGGGATCTTTCATAGCCTGTTTCGATCATTTTCAAAATTAAGTTACTCCCTCCGTTTTAAAATAAGTGATATTTTTAATTTTTTAAAATCAACGTTTGACTATTTATTTTATTCAAAAAATTTACGAAAATAAAAAATAAACAAGTCAAAGCTTAAAGTCCTGTTAATAATGAATTGGTTCACAATAATAAAAAAATTTTAATAAGACGAATGGTTAAAAGAAAAAGTTTAAAAATCTAAAACGACACTTGTTTTGAGACGGAGGTAGTAAAATTTTTATTCAATTTCAGTCCTCCACCAACGGTTTTGGAACCAGCTTTGGCACCCTGATCACCCCATTCTCATTGACCTCTTGCGGTTTCGCTCCGTGGCAGCTGCAAGGGCGTTCAATCAGCCAGACGAGCGGGGTGTATGTCTGCCATACTGTTAGCGAGATGCTAAGAATCGTGGAGAAGTAGGAGGAAGGCGAAGAAGAGCGGTGAAGAACAGAGAACGGCGAGAAAAGTAGAGGAACAGAGAAGCTTGGGGAAGGAGTTGATTATGTCATTCAGGACGACACAGGGCTAACGGACTTCACCCTTGCACGCGAGCTGCGCCGATTCTCTGAAACCCGCTCATCACCCTGTAGCTTGTCCGAACAACGGAGGCGGGACGATTTATTTTTTATTTGTCAGTGGAGGAAACGGAGAGCCCCGTGTAACAGGGGTCGGGACTTCCTATTAACCCGGTCCTCTAGCGCATCTCGCACACCAGCGGTACTGAGCAAGGTTTTGGAAACCGAGGTGGACCCGGTTTTCAGTTAATTAACTGATTTGTTACAGTGTTAAATTCAGTTTTTCGCTGAAAAACAATCATATTTTTAAACGAACCAACCGGTTTCCAAACCGTGGTACTGACACATGCTCCTACTCATCAAAACTGATGAGATCTCACAGCAGTCGACGGCGCAACTGTCGATGAGCTCCCACCAAAATCCACTCGCTTTTTTTTAACAGGGGAATTTTTACCCCGACGCAAAGGCCTACGTCCGCCTCGAATGCAGACCGGTAGGCGCTCACCGAGCCGCACTATCACCAAGCTACACGCTCGTCTGCCCCACTCGCTTATTATGGGCGAAATAAATAAGCGAAATTTCAAATTTATTAAGGCGTTCATAATATTTAATAGTGTGTTAGCAACGCATCAAAATATGATCGTCATGACAGTAAACACAGCAATATTATTCATAGCGACAAAAGAGCAGAGTACTGCATATCTTTAAGAACTGGAAAAATATGAAGATCCATTTATTCCTGCCGCTACGCTACGCTTCAAGTATTCAAGTTCACGCCCGGTCAATCCATGGTGTACGCGATGCTCTCGAGCACCTTCGCGTGCTTGTCCCAAATCGCCACGAACGCATCAACTCCTCCCTCCTCCTGGAAGCTGGGTATCAAGAAGACGACCACGTCGCCGGGGACATGCGTCGACAGGATCCCGGCCAGCCGCCCGCCGCACCAGAAGTCCAGGCGATGTATCTCGAGGTGCATCCAGCTGTCCACCATCATGTCCGGCGACAGCTCGTTGTCCTGGCCCAAGCCCACCGGCTCCAGCTCCTCGTCGCCGTGAACCGCCCCGAAGTCGATGAACGACTGGAAGTACTGCGCGTCCACGACGCGGACGCCCTTCCGGACGAGCGCCGCCACCTCGGCGAGGTTGAGAGCGGTAACGTCTCTCGCGCTCGTCCCGGACCTCGCCGTGAGCACCACGTTGCCGAAGAACCCCTTGGCGAGGGCGTCCGGTCCCAGGCGCCGCCGGCCGTTCACCGTGACTAGTATCGTGGTGCCCTTGTCGTCGTCGGCCCGGCCGCGCGCCACGGTGATCTTCTTCCAGAGATGACCCGATAGGGTCTCGAACCTGGTGTACTTGTGCCCCACGCTGGCCTTGAGCTTCTCGATGAATTCGCGCGTGTAATGCAGCACCATGTTCGTGATCTCGGAAGCGTCAACGATGACGAGAGGCTCACGGGTCCCGACGACGCCGTTTCCGTCCGGCGACAGGGGCAGGAACTCTGCGCCGCGGTGCTCGAACTCACAGCGCGGCGGGGACCGCGGAACGACACCACCCGGCCCGTAGGGCGGGGCGCGGTCGAGCGGCGGCACGCCGTTACCGCGCACCGTGTCGGCCCACGCGCGGAGGAAGACGACGGTGGAGTACCGGTCGGCGGCGCCGTGGTGCGTGGCAGGCCGACGACCAGCCCGCCGCAGTCGAAGCGGTTCACCTGGACCTGCAGCATGTGCGGCGTGTCCTCCGGGAGCGGCGCGTGCAGGCGCACCCGCTCCGGCGACGGCGCGAGCGGCAGGTGGTCGGTGAGCGCCGCGAGCACCGTGGCCTCCACGACGAGAGCTCCCGCGCCGCCTCGGCCTGTGACGAGGAACGGGCGGTCGCGGTCGAGGCTGGCGGTGAGCAGCGGGAAGTGGCGCAGGACGGCGGTCAGTCCGTCCAGGAGCGCGTCGTTGGTCGGGTTAGTCGGCGAGAAGGCGTAGATGGCGGTGTAGTGGTAGGTTGGCGCGAGGAGGTCTAACACGGTGAACGGCACCTTCTCCGGCTCCGATGGGGGCGGTGGTATGACGAAGGTGCGCTGCACTTGAACATCCATCATGGCTTCCTCGGTGTTCGCTGGAGCTCAATGCTGCAGGCTGTGCTCTTGTGGACGGGTTCTAGAGAAGACAACACTGTCAGGTACTAAGAAGCAACTAGCAAGCACTCCTTCTAGTGATGCTTAAATAAGAAGAGATAGCAAGACTGAAAGGGGAAGCACTGCTTCTAGTGATGTTTTCTATTCAATCATGTGAATGGTTCTGTTCTAGACATTCACCCTCGATTTCTATTAGTAATTTAGCTTCCTCCGGAGCCGAAGGCTTGGATATCTTTCTATAAAAATAAATTCTGTGGGAAGGGAAAAATTTGAAATAAAAAAGATAATATTTTGGTAAACAAAAAAAATGAAGAACAAAGAAAGAAAAAATATTGATAATAGTACAAGAACAAAAGGTAATTTTTTAATTTTTTAGGCAAGCCCAAGAAGTAGCTATAATAATGAAAACAAAACTATTCAGTCAAAAATTACAACAAAAGTGAAAAGAAAGTGAAAGCAACTTCAGTGCCGGGAGAAATGAATGGAAGCCCACCGTATGAGCTGGGAAGCGCAGACGTCATGTAACTGGGCTGGTAATACAATAGGCCCAGGCCACGTCGGACGTGCTGCAAATAGGCCCAGGCACATTCGAACTCCTGCCAGATCCGGCCCATGAAGGGTGCATTCATCCTGGCCGTCCGATCCGGCCCCCGCTCCCTGAACCCTAGCCTGGGGCGGACCTATATACGAGCCTCCGAAGCTCGCGTGCAAGGTTGAGCATCCGGCGGCGCAGCGCAGGCACACAACACCGCAGCAGCAGCGGCAGAGGAGGGGGAGACGCCGCTGCGGTCGCCACCATGGGTAAGCCCTTGTCCGATCTCGTTGGGCCAAGGATTGTGCTTCTTCGTTGTCGTTCGTTCACTGATGGCCTTGGTGTTGCCGCGGTTTGGTCGTCGCAGGTATCTCACGTGACTCGATGCACAAGCGCCGCGCCACCGGAGGCAAGCAGAAGGCGTGGAGGAAGAAGCGAAAGTGAGTGCCCGACCACCTTCCTCCAGATCTCTTTATCGATTACTCTCTAGATTTGTAGGATGGATTAGTGTATAATGAATGGTTTGTTTACTTGGATATTTGCTGATTTATGTGGGCGCAAACTCAAGACCGTATGATATGCTAGTTTAAGTGAAGAAGAAGTGGATAGTGCGCGATAAATACATATTGACTAGACCTAGAATCATTTGGGATGTAAACTGGAGCATTATTAGAAATTAAAATGACAGCTTTTCTACACTGCCACGGTGGACTTGCCTAAGCATGTGTTTACTTGTTTAACTTTGCTGGATAATTTTGTGACGCTATAGATAATTTATCATTGTCATTGATGGAAGTTTTGTTTAGATGATTTAAATATCTTATTTCTGATGTAGGTATGAGCTTGGCCGTCAGCCTGCTAACACCAAGCTCTCCAGCAACAAGACAGTGAGGAGGGTGCGTGTCCGTGGAGGTAATTTGAAGTGGAGGGCCCTCCGTTTGGATACTGGCAACTACTCATGGGGAAGTGAGGCTGTGACCCGTAAGACCCGTATCCTTGATGTGGTGTACAATGCATCCAACAATGAGCTTGTGAGGACTCAGACCCTTGTCAAGAATGCTATTGTTCAAGTTGATGCTGCCCCCTTCAAGCAGTGGTACCTCACCCACTATGGGGTTGAAATTGGTAGGAAGAAGAAGGCCCCTGCGGCCAAGGAGGGTGCTGAGGTATATTGTGTTTGGATTGGATGTAGTGTAGTTTGCCTGTT
The DNA here is from genome assembly GCA_001602275.1 of Zoysia japonica. Taxonomy (NCBI): domain Eukaryota; kingdom Viridiplantae; phylum Streptophyta; class Magnoliopsida; order Poales; family Poaceae; genus Zoysia; species Zoysia japonica. The sequence goes on along the minus strand of BCLF01000020.1, from coordinate 1,471,457 downwards.
TATTATTCTAGGATTGTAACTACTACTTGGTGGAGTTCTCTTATTTCAGCTCACTGAAATTTTTTTTGGGTGCAATAACAATTATAGCTGTCAAAGTCAACAAATTCTGAAATTACTGGCCTCAGTTATAGTAATTGACTGCTGGTTTTTTTGAGCATGTGTAGTCAATTTAAGAAGTGCCAACTGACATTTTAGTGATCATTTGACATCTGCTTTCTTGTGCAATACATCTCTTTGTGATTGGATCTAACCATTAGCTTACTGTGCTCCTTGAACTTTAGGTTATTTTTTATTTATTATGAACACTCTACATTTATATTAAGCACGAAATATCTGCCTTTTGGTTATTCATCACACATTTGATCTTTTATTATACAGGGGCAGCAGGGTGAAGCTGCTGCAGAGGAAACTAAGAAAAGCAACCATGTCCAGAGGAAGCTTGAGAAACGCCAACAGGGACGCACACTTGACCCCCATATCGAAGAACAATTTGGCAGTGGAAGGCTGTTGGCCTGCATTTCTTCTCGCCCTGGGCAGTGTGGACGTGCTGATGGGTAAGAATTATCAGATAACTATAAATCTGTTATGACCTCTGGATTGGAATACTATTGAAGCACCCACTGGGGCAGGGCAGTTGGTTCCTAAATTATGTGTAGAATTAATGCTAGAACTGCTATGCTAATTTGAATGTTGGACATATTCACCTTTCAGCTATATCCTCGAGGGTAAAGAGCTGGAGTTCTACATGAAGAAGCTCCAGAGGAAGAAGGGCAAGGGCGCTGCAGCTTAGAGTGGCTGGTTGAGCCAGGAAAATTGTCCTTTTGTGTTACCTGGACACTTAGTTTTTGTCGATGGTTTCTATGTTATATTTACAGACAAATAGTTTATTCTGTCCCGGAAATGATGTCTAGCTGAAGGACATGCAAATATTTGAGTGCCCTGGATGGTAGATTAATTATGTACTTCTGCCGACTACTTTCGTAATTTTGACAGCTATTTTCCTTGAATCACATGCCCATGTTCCTATGATGTGTCTGCAGTCTGCACTCTGCACAACCGCTTCCTGCGGATAAGTGTTCCAACTAGGGACTGGGTCTGTTTGTTTCAGCTTTTCATCACATTTGCGGGTTGGCTTTTGGAAGATAAGTCATGTTTCTGAAAGTTGGCACTAACCATTTTGCTTCATGAGGAAGCTTGCCTATAGCCTACGCATGCGTGGACGCTGTACAGTCGAGCATAATGAAGTCTATAGCCTACGCATGCATGCGCGGTGTTTCCAGTATGCTTTATGAATTAATCATAAACATGGTTAATTCATCAAGCATTAGTCCATTGCAATGGCAAAGTCTCATTTATTTTATTTCCCCGAATCATTGTTTTCGTAAGGCAAAATACTGACAATAATGTAAGGAATGATCAGTATTGGAATCGTACAGTATACATAGACGAAGGACTGCATAGTTACATTTGCAGGTCAAGCAAAACTGTTACACTGAAGGAACAAAGTCCCAGAGCTGTCGAAGTAACCAACGAAGGCTTATTTAAGCACCAGTTCCTAGCGCAAGATTACACCGAAAGCGGTCAGCTCCTAGCCTGAAGAGCGCACCTGCGGCTTTGAGGAAGCCATGGATGTTCAAGTGCAGCGCGCCTTCATCATACCACCGTCCCCATCGGAGCCGGAGAAGGTGCCGTTCACCGTGTTCGATCTCCTAGCGCCGACCTACCACTACACCGCCATCTACGCCTTCTCGCCGCCTAACCCCACCAACGACGCGCTCCTCGACGGACTGACCACCGTCCTGCGCCACTTTCCGCTCCTCCCCCCGAGCCTCCACCGTGACACTGCCACCGGTCGCCCCTTCTTCGTCACGGGCAGAGGCGGCGCCGGAGCTCTCGTCGTGGAGGCCACGGTGCCCGCGGCGCTATCCGACCACCTGCCGCTCGCGCCGTCGCCGGAGCGGGTGCGCCTGCACGCGCCGCTCCCCGAGGACACGCCGCACATGCTGCAGGTCCAGGTGAACCTCTTCGATTGCGGCGGGATGGTCGTCGGCCTGTCCACGCACCACGGCGCCGCCGACGGGTACTCCACCGTCGTCTTCCTCCGCGCTTGGGCCGACACGGTGCGCGGTAACGGCGTGCCGCCGCTCGACCGCGCCCCGCCCTATGGGCCGGGTGGTATCGTCCCGCGGTCCCCGCCGCGCTGCGAGTTCGAGCACCGCGGCGCGGAGTTCCTGCCTCTGTCGACGCCGGACTGGAACGGCGTCGTCGGGACCCGCGAGCCTTCCGTCATCGTCGACGCGTCCGAGATCACGAACATGGTGCTGCATTGCACGAGCGAGTTCATCGAGAAGCTCAAGGCTAGCGTGGGGCACAAGTACACCAAGTTCGAGACCCTATCGGCCCATCTCTGGAAGAAGATCACCGTGGCGCGCGGCCGGGCCGATGACGACACGCGCACCACGATCCACGTCACGGTGAACGGCTGGCCGCGCCTCGGGGCGGACGCCCTCGCCAAGGGGTTCTTCGGGAACGCGGTGCTCACGGCGCGGTCCGGGACGAGCGCGCGAGACGTGGCCTGCGCCAGCCTGGCCGACGTGGCGGCGCTCGTCCGGAAGGGCGTCCGTGCGGTGGACGCGCGGTACTTCCAGTCGCTCATCGACTTCGGGGCGGTTCACGGCGACGAGGAGCCGGGGCCGGTGGGCTCGGGCGAGGACAACGAGCTTTCGCCGGACATGATGGTGGACAGCTGGATGCACCGCCTGGACTTCGGCCGCGGCGGAAGGCTGGCAGGGATCCTGCCGACGCACGTCCCCGGCGACGGGGTCGTCTTCCTGATACCCAGCTTTCACGAGGAGGGAGGAGTCGACGCGTTCGTTGCGATGTGGGAGGAGCACGCGAAGGTGCTCGAGAGGATCGCGTACACCATGGATTGAAGTGAACGAGATTACTCGAAGCACAATTGAAGCTCCATGTCTTGCATTCTGAATAGTTACAAGATGATCTTTTTCCCGCGAGGAACTCCACGATGAATAATTTTATATGTAACCTCATCCAGCTTACGGCATGTTTTGAGCAATTCATTTATCATATTTGTGTGTATAGATCCATCTCAAGTTGTCAACTATACTGGCAATATCTTACTCTTCCACTCCTGTCGTCTCACCATTGGTCCCGTGTCGTTGTCGACACGGAAGAGCGAGCTGGGTCATTGTTGCGATCCCGCCATGCAACACACGTGCAACACGACTGCGCGTAACAATCACCGCACAAATTCTCGAGAATGAATGGGAACCCCGCTGACGACCGAATGAAAGCGCAGGTCCAGCTTGCTGGCCGTGTATCACGCCTAGCTAGGCCATTGTGGCTCCTGGCTTCTTCCTCAGCGAGAAGCAGAAGGTGCGCGCGCTTGGGTTTGGTTAGCTCCATGACAAGCCAACGGTCCAGCCTGCATGCCTCCCCACATCCACACGCACTTCCGCGCTGGAATTGTGGATATGGATATTCCTTGGTTACATGTGCCTGCGGTGGTATCGGCCCACGTCTGGAAGAAGCTTGATCACCGTCGCTCCTGAGCTTGGTGACCGCGAATGGCACCGGCATCCTCTCGGCGAGCACTCAGACCTCAATTCATCGGCGGCAATGGACAACGATCCCCGTGAGCCTCCATTGGGAAAAGCCATCGCCAGCTTGACCCGCTATCAGCAGCAAACCTAGCCTTGATTTGATAATACTCTCTTCATTTTAAATTGTTGGTAGAATAATAATTATCATAATGGCAACAGCTGGATTGATACAAGATAACCTTGCACTCTTTGTGACTCCACACTAGTAATAAATAGACTTGGTTAATAATAGTAACAAGAATAGACTATCCCTACAATCTTTTTGTAGTGTACACAATAGGTTAGCCTTTCATGGAAGGTGATGTGCCCAGCAGGACAGGCAGCGTCAAACGAGCACCTGGAGCGGCCACATGCTAATATTCTACAACTCTCGCTTTATTTACAGCGCCGATGACGTAGTCTTGTTAGCGATCAAATGGGAACTCGGTATCATCTTCTTTCACCTTGAACGGCTCGGGGTGGCGACCAGAGCAGTAGAGATTCCACATCTTGTAGTAGGCCCTTTCAAGATTGCGGACCTGAGATAGTTTGTGTTTAGAGTTTTGTTTAGTTTGAAAAATGTCAAAATGATAGAAAAAAAAAAGGTTTGAGAGAACTTACCCATCTAGCTGTATCAAATAGTGGGCAAGTCATACGAACTTCCTTAAGCTTATTTGTCAATGCTTGGAGCTTCGCTGGATTCTGTGCAAGGTCTACTGCTCTATCTTCATACTCTTTCATGCTATTTGAACCAAGGGCAGAAGTTAATTAAGGATTCTGACTGTCTGTTTGAAATATATAAAATCGGATTTTTATCCAATGCATACCTGCTGACAATCATCTCCTTCCCTAGCCCAGTAGCTACACAGAGGGAACCAGCTACTCTGGTAGCCATTTTCTCTAGCGGAAGGGTGATCATTGGCAAGCCCGCCCAAAGTATGTCAGTTCCAGTTGTGTGCGCATTGCAGAGGGGGCTATGCAAGTTCAAACAGAAAATATGAATTAGTTATAGCCCTTATGTTTATGGATTCAAAGAGCAGGCACAATAACTGCTTACGTGTCCAGGAAAAGGTCTGCCAGTGCACTGCGTCTTATATGCTCGTTTTTCATGGCAACATCTGTGAATATGATTTGGTCTGGCCTTACTCCTCTGGCAGCAGCATCTGCAGAGTTTTTTTTTTTTTTTTTTTTGGTCATGCAGATATCAATTCCACTGTCTTGGTTGGAATATTTTGTTACCAAGTAGGAAAAAAAAACGTAAACAAGAGCATCTTCAGTCCACTTACGTTGTCTTACTCTAGTTTCACCAGCTGCTGGGAACCTCAATAGCCATAATGCACTGTTGGGAACACGTCTAAGAATATTGCACCTGAAGAATACATAGGGTTATCATCAATAAAGGTTAGTTTACTAAATACAATATAAATGAAAAACTAGTCCAAATAAATGCTATATTAATAAAAACACTATGGCAAAAATGAATGGAATGAAATGCCAAAACTGCGCATACAAGAAATACGTTATACAGCTGACAGTTACCATGTATCAAATATTTCTGGGTCCATCTTGTAAAGCTGATTGAAGCATGCAAAAATAAATTTATCCTCGGGTAACCCATAATCAGATCTTTTGTGGGGACATACAGGAGAGAGGCAATCTTGATTTTTCTGGTATAACGGTAAAAAAAAAATCATAAAACAGATTAATGAGAAAGGGATAAGAGAACACTATTAAGCATGAAGACAAACCTGTTTGTAGTCATTCACAAAGTAGCAATGAGGCAAATGGACAAGCTTTTCTGAATATATATGTGCATAGCAATTAGGAGAAACGAACTGCATGATCATTTGAAATGGAACATTCAGTAAAAGCATAAGCCACAAAAACAAGAAGCCTAGAACCTCAGATGCTTACATACCTCATCTGTAACCAGGTAGTCTATGTACTCAGCACCTGTTGTACCTGGAAACCCCATATATGAAACCTGGATAGGTGCTGGTTGCAATGCAAAAATTTCATTCCTAGCTCCCTGTCCAAATCACAAGGATATATTCAGGATGCAAATAGCAACTGGAGCAATAGAGCACCTACAAATCTGCATAAAACTGCACATGGACAAGATATAAAAATACTACGGAGTACAAATTTATACTACATCACAGAATGATTTCATAGCAACGTTTTCTAATTCTATATAATCTACATAATGCCAGCATTATATGTCAATTAAAATATCACCCGGACCCTCAAAACAAAGAACAAAAAAAAAAGCCATTTACACATAAGAATATTGACAGCTGAAAAGCAAATAATTCGACACTCAGCACCATGAACAAGCATGGTTAATTACCTTTGTGTACCCATTAAGATTAATTAATATCTGTATTTTGTCTTGATTGATAAGTCTGGCAATCATATCAGAGGTCATGGCAGACACATCTACAAAATGCTCAGCCTCAGACTGAATACGCTGCCTCCATTCTGTACCATCATTTTGACTCAGCGCATAGCAAAACACCTGTTGTGACATTAATGAGTCTGCTATGAGAATGTCGCTGCAATAAAAAAAATACAAAAATAGGGGGACAGAAGCCATTGAAAATGAAACAACCTCAATATTGTCACGGTCATGCATTCCAAAGACTGAACCCATAAGATGTGACAGGGGATGATTCCCAAAATCACTACTCACATATCTGTATTACGAGAATCCAAATTACTCAGTTGTTGCAAGAATCCTTCCAATTCAATTATCAATACAAAAGAAAAATGTTACACATACCCCACCCTGAGTCGGCAGTGTTTACCCTCCGCCTTTACTGGAAGAGGTGGTGGATGCACAAAAGGAGGCAGCCCAAAACGCGAAGCAATCAAGGAACAATGAGCAGCATATTTACGGCTGCCACAAAAAATAACACAATAACGTATCACATATAAAAACGCAATAGAACAGCACTGCATATATACATTAATATTCACATTAGTATATAGTGGTACCCACCTTATTTCCAACGCAAGCGTGGGATCAATAGGATAAGCAATAGCATGGAAAGGTTGCACACTTGGAAGTACTTGCATCTACAGAAAACAGACATGAAAAATAATTGAAGTACTCCAAAAAAATGGAACTACATTCTTTCTTTTTTTTTATAAGTAAAAAAAAAAGACTAACCTTTATTTGCCTTCTAATGATTTCCTCAACATCACGAAACATGGTCTCTCTGTTTTCCCAGTCGCAGACACACTGCAGTAATGCAAGAGAAAATCGTATAATTTAGCAGATATCCCTCTGAAAAGGGTTTAGCAGATATCCCTCTGAAAAGGGTTAGCTGCTGGCCAAAACCTCAACCATACAGAACAATGAGGGCAACAATTGCTCAGCAATCTTGAATAAGGAAATGTAAAGGAAAATCGGCTCTTATGAAAATTTTCTGGGTCCCTATATCAGCTATCTTGAATAAGGAAATGTAAAAAGACCAAGAAACGAGCACCAAGCTCTCTTTCGATTCATCTTTACAATGTTATGTTTGTATCCATGTATCTTATGAAAGCATGAAGAGATACCTGTAAAGTATGCAGAAGATTGCAGGTTGCCTCTGGAAAATCAGGACGCAGCCGGAGAGCCTGTTTGTAGCTAACTATAGCCGTTTCTACATGTCCACTGCAGAGACAATATATTGTACAATACTTATAACACAGCAAACAAAAAAAAGGATACCAAAAATTAAAATGTACATTACCACCACATTAGATTGAGCTCTGTTCAATACCTGTCTTTGTAAGCTGAGGCTAAATTGGCATGGGCTTCCGCCATGGTTGGCCTGATTGTTGCTGCCTGAATGTAATCCTGAATTGCTTCATTAACTCTACCAATCTCCTTGAACGTATTTCCTCTATTAACTAGTGCATCAGCTGCTGTAGGATCTATACGAAGTACTTCAGTATAACATGTGATGGCATCAGCATAGTTTCCCTGGTGTACAGAGAACAGAGAAATTTTGGCATAAGTAATTGTCCACACTTCAACATGTATACACCTACATGCAGGTACCTGTTGCTTGTAAATGACAGCCAAATTGTTAAGTGGGGAAGATAATCCAGATGTCACAGATATAGCTGCTTTGTAAAATGAAGCAGCGGCACTTATCAAATTCCTGCAGTATTATTTTAATCACAGACAGCTCATTAGCATCTTTTTATATCATAGAAAAATACTATTTCACTAAAATGTTAGGAACATGCAAGCATAAAAGCCTCACCACTCCATATATATGTTCCCTAAATTGGTAAGAGCTTGTGGGTGGTTTGCTTGTAGAGTAAGGCACGACTGCACAAATAGATCTTGATTACAATCAGAGTCGTGGTGAAAATAAGTAAAAGAGAGCAAGAAAACATACTCGGTAGCAGTTGATTGCTTCTTCCACTCTTCCAGCATCTTTAAGAGCATTGCCCTACAAAGATGAAAATTGTCAAACCAACTATTCAGTCTACACGTGTATCTTAGTTGACAAGATATAGTCCAGTGACTAACCATATTATTGTACGCTTCAACAAACTGCGGGTCGCAGACTATAGCTTGATTGTAGCAACGGATTGCCATATCAAGCTGGCCTTTCTCATAGTAAATGGTAGCAAGATTACCTGCACGAAAACGTTTCCCCCTACCTTTGTATTACGAGGTATACTAAGGCTCTACTTTGAAGGTAAAGAAAGGACCATTCTCTTGTACGCTTGTTCGTATCTCACCCATGATGAATATCTAAATGAATGAACTCAAACCATAATATTTAATTAGTACTTAGGTGTATTATGCTGCTAAAAGTTTAGATTTCTTTTTTTTTTTTTTGAAAAAGAGAAGTGCAACCTGATGCAAGCAAAGAAAGAAGGAATTATTCAGAATCATGAAGCCTCACCGTATGCCATTGCATAATCAGGGCGTGCCTGCAATGCATGCTGATAACTCGTAATCGCATCTTGATGCATTCCCATGGCCTAGACAACCAAAAAATTATAAGATACATCTTTACTCAAAAATCGAAGTTCTCCACCGGTTCTCTGCAGATCTTTGTGCTAAAATTTACCTTGTAAACATTCCCTTGATTAAGATATGCATCCGCAAAAGATGGCTTGAGTTTAACAGCTTCCTGCAAGAAAAGCAAAGATGAAGCTTTATAAACACCTAACATTCGCAATGAACTTGGTTATTGGGAGACTCCAATTTATTATTCAAAAGCATATATGCAACAGATGTGGAACATGTGAGTTTGATCAACTATAAGAAACATAGAAACACTATATATGCACGTTTGGGTACAACCGTACAACAACAACTATACAACAAAAACGACGACAAAGACTTTTAGTCAAAATCAGACAGAAAATAAGATGAGAAAAAGAAGGAACAGGAAGTAATAGACAAAAAGGTCATTGCAAATGCAACAAAAATGCCACACCATTTTCCTTGTACAGTTCAAATTTAAACTCCATTTAAACAATATGAAAGCAAAGTACTTTTTGTAGGCAGTCCACATCTATTTCATCATTTGCACATTAATGGCATGAAAAATAACATATTAAATACTATAAAATCAAGGAGAACTCAATTCTCTAACACTAAAATATGACATAACAAAAGCAACAAAACAAGGACTTAACTGGAAGTATTTGGCAAAAAACATAAATTACAAACGCCCACTATTATGATCACAGATAAACCATTGTGCCAGTACAAATTTGTGTGAGCAACTTTCATATTACTAGAAGAAATTAAAATGATCTAGCTCCAATGCACCATACATGATCTAGGATCCTAAAAAGGATCACAAAAAATGCTACAGAACTTCAAAAGATCTGTATACGCAAACATAGATGATGCAAACAAGCCGGTGTTCAAATAGATACACATGTTCCAATTACCTTGTAATAAGTTAAAGCCTTCTCAAGATCTCCTGCCTCCATAAAGAGGCCGGCAAGATTTGACCATGCGATTGCAAAGTGAGGATCTATGCGTAATGCCTCGACGTAACAATTGTATGCCTGCAATTACAGTCAATATGTCAAATCACAAACCATAGATTTGCATGCCTTGGGGCAAGAATCCAACTGGAAGATAAGTTATTTACTGAAGAAATAATGAAATACACTAGCGAAGTAAATACGATCCTCAGAGGAGCAACTAAGATATGGAATAAGACTAGGGTGAATTGACCAAACTAATCATGACATTTAAAATTTATGACTATATATATACTCAAAAATAAATAAAATTCAATCACGACATTTCAAATTTATGACTGTCTGCTCTAAAATAAACAAAACACAGGCTTGGAGCAAATTTTCTAACAAAAGTACATTTCCAGATATAGGGTGAATTTTATAACATTATAAATCAAACTTCATTGCCCAAATCCAAAGCGTTGATGAGTCAATGCAAGTGAAACATATAAGTTAATTGGTACCGAAGTGGATTATTTTGTTGGGGCACTGAAGTGGGATATCAGACACTAGACATGGGTAACTGAATTCTTAAATCTACAGTTTTGTGGTAGTTATGTGAAATGTTTGTAATTTTGTGGAACTAACTTCAAAATGTAATTCGCCAATCAACACGTATTGAAGAACAGAAAAACAGAGTGCAAAGAACAAATATATATAAGGAATAATGTCAGACAGCAAGGCTGGAAAAAATGTGTTTGCTTACCTCCTGAATGAAACCTTGGGCTTTCATTAGATTTCCAAGGTTACTGTGTGCATCGACCTAAATCAGCCCAAAATAGCATCAGATTGCAAACCAAGTAAAACTATTAACATCTTTCACATGAAAACGAACATACCAATCTCGGGTTTATAGCAAGCGCTTGTCTGCAGCATTGAGCTGCCTCGTTCAATCTCCCTTTCCTTGTATATGCACTAGCAAGATTTGACCATGCATCACAGAAGTTTGGTCGGAGCTAAAAGTCAAAGAAACACCACAAGTGAGGATCATTAATTTCAATTATTCATAAGTGAAAATCAAGAACCACCTAAAGTGAAGAACAAGATAGCCAGTTGTACTAGAAGATTATGAATATGAATACCTGAAAGAAAGCGTTAAAAAAAAGATATATGTGACACTATCCAGAACAATAGAGATAAATGTCTCAAGATATGCCTTACGAAATGGCAATTCAACTAAAGGAAAAATAAATATAAAAGTTTATTAGCAGACAATCCAAACTATCTGGTTAGCAATAAAACGATTATATATATGAATACCAGACAGAAAGCGTTTAAAAAAGAAAAAATATATGTGACATATCCAAAAGAATAGAGATAAATGTTCCAAGAATTGCCTTACAAAATGGCAATTGGACTAAAGGAAAAACAAATCTAAAAGTGTATCAGCAGATACAATTCAAACGATCTGGTTAGGCAACGAAACCAAAATTAGCCCCAGATGACATCAGCTACATAAATTGTAAAATAGGTGGTTCCAGAACCCAGCAATAAAGAAAGAAAGAAAGATTCTGAATTTTTCCCCGCTACAATTTCAAGTAACGTAATACACAAAAAAATCTTCTATATCATGTATGGAAGTTTAATTGCTACTCATGGGACACCTAAAGCGATTGCGTAAAATTTACTCCATCCAACATTCAAAGAAAGATACTACAGAGACAAGTGAAATTAAAAGGGATGAAAGAACACATGTAAAAAAGATGAGAAAGAAAACCTGAATGGCAGTAAGATAGTAACGAATTGCAAGATCAATATCGCCTTTCTCCTGCATATAAAATTCATTGACATCAGAACGGACACAAAGGCTTTTAGAAAATTGACTCTTAGGAAATAGATAATATTCACTAAGAGTACTAAACTACCTTCCAAGCATTTGCCATGTTGCCATAGCATTCAGCAAAGTGAGGATCAATGGCAAGAGCCTCCTCATTTCTTGCAATGCACATGTCATAATTGCGAATCTGCAGAAAAGGAATACAAAGTTTGTCAGAATATCTAGGTTTTTTCAAAAAAGTTAAAACTGCATATTTCAGAAAGTATATGATAAATAGTTACCTGATAGTAGATAGCTCCAAGAAGAAGCAGGTTATCAGTTCGTCGTGGGTTCTTCTCGTAAACAATATTGCCATGCTCAAGTGCTTCACTATAATTCCCAGACCTGTAGTTCTGATGAGCAAGTGCCATGTGCCGCTCTTCACCAATAGCTACACCATTCAAGTAGCCAACACATCACCAATCAGGCATAACATGACAACACACACCAGAAATGATACTTTTGGTGCAGCTATTTGTGCCTTGCTACATCTAAACAAGACAAGATAATTCGCGTCCATATTACCCTCCCGGTAAGTCCATACCAATTGTCGATTCTCAATGAATATACTTCATAAAGAAAGGATGTTACGCTAAATTTTTTTCAGATGCCACTGTGAGCTGTCAATAGTGTCATCATCCTTGCCGGACCATGAAGACGAATATACATCCCGATTCACAAATCTAAACGACCAAACATCCTCAAACAGATACTGCTCTAAGCTCATCAACCTGTTGTAGAGTCGGAAATCTCTAGGACCCAAGAATACCACAGCAATTCGCCTGATATTCACGTTTTTTTTTAGAAAGCCCAACACAACCCACCCTGTAAAATTGAAATTTTCCACAAAAAAAAAAGACTCAAGATATACAAGTGACCACAAACCCAGAAAGCCAGAAACAAAAATAGCCCATAATATCATTCTAGAACCATGTTTGGCTTTTATCTCAGTCGAAGTGGACACCAAGTCGCCTCCAAGTTGTAATTTTTAATCCAAAAATGAACCCGATATTTTGTACGACTCCACTTAGGAGTACAACTGATTAAAAAGAGAGTCACAACATCGGATCTCCGCAGAGGCACAAAGTAATATTTACCCACCAAAAAGAATTCATTTTCAAATTTATAATAAAATATATACAAAAAATGAGAAACAGTATGGGGGAAAATTAGGTAGGAGCAGATCTTAGAACACGAGCTCAAATTCCCCAAACAACGACGCCAAGACACAATCTCTGAACAGAATAGGACAATCGCTCGTAGTAGTAGCTCAAAGTCACCTCCTGCGAGCGGGCCGGTCTTGCTGGACCTGGGCTCGGGCTGGGCCGCGGCCCTGTGGTCGAGCGGCGGCGCGGGCGGCAGCAGGAAAGAGGCGGTCGACGCGGCGGCGTCCGCGGGCGCCTGCAGGTCGGCGCGGCCCGTGAACCCTAGCCAGTCCACGCCGCCGCCGCCGAGCGCCGGCGGCTGCCGTGACTGGAGCCGCGCGTCGGCGCCGTGCTGCTGATGCTGCAGCGAGAGCATCTCGGCCAGCGGGCGCCGTCCGGAGGTCCCAGATCGCCGGGCGGATCTGCCCCTCGCCGCGCGAGAGGAAGAAGAGGGGGCTTGGAGTTGGAGGGTTCGAGAAGGGAAGAGGACCGCGTGGGGACTGGTGGCTTCGGAG
>BCLF01000020.1:1434060-1450777 GCA_001602275.1 Zoysia japonica | reverse complement strand
TTGTGATTTATTTCAAATTCATCAAGCCTTTTTGATTCCTTATCATGTGAAGAGTCGCATCCACCTCTTGATGAGTACTGATCCCACTCTTACACTGTGTTCTTAGGATGATCCACTGGACAATAGAGTAATGGATAATCCTGTTATCTTGGCATCAGGATATGTAAGTGCCACTCACTCAACGTCACTTTTTAACTTTTCCTGGCTTATGTTCTGCTAGAACCATCATAAAATATTATACTGTAGTTCTATTACTTTGTTGTGAACTTGGATGATGCATGTTCTTGTCCAGCATGGCTGCACATATCCAGCTTGGTCTTTGTTGATTGTGTGTCTGGTAACCAAAACCAGGGTTATGCTTTGAAACATTATGATACAGTAGTCTTTCCCTTTTTGTGAAAGTAATGCACACAATAAGTAATTTGCGGGGTTATACAGAATTCATTTTCTGTTTTAGTCAATTATCTACAGAATGCACTCACTTATGAACCTGAAGTAACCATTGCTTTTGTCTTACTGTTTGCAGTCTGTTGATGAATCATACCATCGGTGGTCCGATTTGCCGAAAAACCAATGCCCAGTCACTAATAAGACCATGCCCCACTCTTTCGCCTTTCCGAATAACCTCCTCCGCGACATGATTGCCGCATGGCGCCTTGATCATTCGCTCTGTTCCTCAACTAGCAGTAGCACTGTCGAGACACCGCCCATGGCACCTTCAGAGGAACAGATAGAAGACATCTTAGCAGAATTCTCGAAGCATTCAGCGTTGCAAAAGCAGGCTCTGAACAAGATCCACTGTCTCTCCAGAATCAGCAAGGGAGCGCAACCTTGCCTTGAAAAGTGGCCGGTGCTGATTCCGGTGCTGATAGATCTTCAGAAGAACTGGAAGTCGACATGGACACGTGAAATGGAGGAATCGAGGCTGTCCATAATCCTCAATTTATCCGTCCACACACCCAACAGGGTGATCCTAGCCGGCATGGCTCAACTACCAGCTGCTTTAAAGAAGATCGCTGGTAATGTTCCCAAACTTGGATGTCCGAAATCACCTTTCGCGAAGGTGGCTTCCATAGTTGCCAACCTGTCAGAGTTTCAGATGTTCAGGAAAGGAATACTGGATGTAGGTGGGATGGAAATGCTGCTGGGTATTCTCAAGATTGAGGACGGTAGTGTCAGGAAGGAGGCTGTCGCTGCAATCTGGGGACTCTGCACGGAGCAAGAAGGCAAGGATCATGCTCAGTCTTGTCAAATGGCTGAAATCCTGATAGAATGCCTCACGATCACTGATGAGGCTCTGTTTCTGCTTGATTGTCTTCAGAAACATCCTGACGTGGTGCATAAGCTCTCTGGCAAGGTTGTGGAACTGGTGAACATCATCGTCATGGCTGATCAGAAAACTGAGCTGATTGTTAGTAAGGCTGTTTGCTCCGCTATTTCCTTGGTTCACGATATAGTTCGGCAGGACATCTGTAAGATGAAAGATGTGAAGAACCTGGAGGACTTCAAGAAGCGGTTGATGGAGCTGGCGTCAGGCGTTCTACCGCTAAAGACGCTGTTGCAGTCGGAGAACATAATTAGCATGTTGGAGACTCCTCCTGCTCCTGCACATCCAGTGGAAGAACTGTCTCCGGTCACGTGAAGACTGAATCCTAATAAGTTCCTTGTCTGCTATTAAACTGTATGGTTCCCAAGCATCCGGTGACTGACTTCTCTGTTGCTTAATCTTTCTGGAGAAGTTTACAATTGTTGGCTGTGATGGTGATTTGGTGAATCATCATGAACTGTTCAGAGCTTGGAAACAGTGAGAGTTGTATATTAGGCTAGGCGTATATCACGTAAAAAAAATGACATTTTGTAGAAACACATATTGTATTGCTTTACTGCTTGATGAGGATTTGTAATGAACAGTTTGCTTCATGGTGACAATGACTGACCTTCAGATTCTGTACAAAATATAGATGATGTGAATTGCATATCTAAGTATTGCTACTACATATACAATACAGGGTACCATTCGTACTGTTTTCATTGGAATGACAGAACCTCTAGTACTACTTGTTAATAACTGTGTTTGGTAAATCGATAAAATTTTTTGAGTAAATTTCACAAAACTACAACTAGTTTGTTAAAATTATCAAAAACTACAGTTTTATACATATTTTTACAAAATTACTGCATCTATGCATTACAAAACTATTGATTTAAGGAAGTGTATCACAAAACTACAGATTTTGTGACTCTTTAAATCTGCAGTTTTGTGATACATCATTCACAAAATATGTAGTTTTGTGATATATTTTTTTAAATATGTAGTTTTGTGATGCATAAATGCACTAAATCTGTAGTTTTGTGAAATATTTTTTTAAATCTGTAGTTTTGTGATAGTTTTGACAAACTAGTTGTAGTCTTTTGAAATTTTGCCCAAATTTTTTCTCATGAAGTGACGGAGAAAGAAGACAGGATTCAATAATCCTTGCATGTCGTTTACTGTTTCAGCAAACAATGTTTTTGGTACGTTCATGGACGGATGAGGTTCGTGATGGCCGTGCATACGGTCGCGATCTGCACGGCGTACGTGCCACGCCGCACGACCGGCTCCGGCGGCGGGAGCCCGGCCTCGGCGAAGCCGCCGTGGCACCGGCGCACCAGCGACGTGGCGTCGGCGGCCATCTCCCTCCCCGCCGTGAGGTTGTGCGCGTTGATCTCGTCGTAGGCGCCGGCGAACCCGAGCTCCAGGTCGAAGTACAGCTTCTCGCAGCGCTTCAGCGCGGCGCGCGTGCTGGCGTCCGGCGGCGGCTGCGCCTTGGGGCCCAGCAGGAACACCAGTTCGTTGATCGCGCCGTCGACGCCGTTGACGCCGACGTTGGCGGCCACCTTGGCCAGGCCCCAGGCGTCCGCGTTCGGGCTGTCGCGGTGCTTGCTCAGCTCCGCCACGCAGAAGTCGTAGTTGACGCGCCGGTCGCTGTCGGCCGCCGCCCTGCATGTCTCTACGACGGTCGCGTCGGTGACGAGCAGCGCGCAGAGGACGGCGACGGCGGCCGCTACGGCGAGGAGTGCCCTCGACGGCCTCGACATGTTTGTCGAAATAAATGGCACGTTGTTCCTAGGTGGAGGGATGAGGTGACGATTTCTGGTGGTACACCGGCAACGTTACTTATTCAAAGAGCCGCAGCGTGCGGAGCAACGGACGTATCCGGTACTGTCCCGTGTGTTACAATTTCTATTTTTGGACGATCTATTTAAAGCCAGTTAACATTCTCTAGAGTTAAAATTCACTTTTTGGGGGTAAGTGTGATTGATAGGAACATGAAAACAAGAAATGGAGGAATTACTGAATGCTTTACTAAAGACCCAATATGGTGATCTAATCTGGTAGGGATCCTATGTGAGGAGTGGCTCGCCCATATGGCTGTGACAGTGCCGTACAATAGAGGATCCTGGTCCATCCTTGCACGACAATATGAGATGCTTTAAAGAAGACCGTTGATAATGTACATACACTTGGATGTCCAAAGTCACCTTCGGCAAATGTAGCTTCAATAGTTGTCAAACCTGTCAGAGTTTGAGGTTTTCAGGAAAAGAATACTGAATATAGGTGGGATGGAAATGCTGTTGAATTTGCTCAACAGTGAGGATGTTGTTCTACCGAAGGAGGTTATTGCTGTAATTAAGGATGCAAGTTTTATGTTTCGGCGGTTTTTTTAAAATAAAGTAACTCCCTCTACCTTGTATTGTTAATGGAATAAAATTAATTTTAAAATAAACTAGATGCTTGAATTACAAATACTCATTGGTACCCACTTACATCGCTAGCTATAATCCGTAGGCTCTGCACAGATCAGGAAGGCTAGGCTCATCAATCTTGTTCTACGGCCATTACCCTAGTAGGCAATTTTACATACTTGCCAGATGTATTTTTTATTCATTTTTATATTATTCTTTGATATCCATTCAACTACCAACTGATCGTCTTCAAGATTTCTCCCACTCATTCATCTACCAACTGATTATCATGCATTAAGTTTTCTGAAGTAACATGCATATACCTATTGATTGTTTATCATGCTTTAAGTTTTTTTTTTTTGGAATGGAGGATTTTTTTTTCTATTTTCTGCTAAAAGAAATTGAAATGTGCCGTGTTTCTAATTTCCAAAAGGAGGCCTGCAATTTTGATATAGTGCCCGTCATAAGAATTTAATACTTCTTATTACTGAATACTCTTACTATACATTGTGAAACCCAACATTTGTTACAACTAGCCCTATTGCCTGCACTAAAGATTTCTTTATAATATTTGTACAGTAGCAAAGAATTTTTATATATTAAAACCTAAATGTTCTCTCAACCCCTCGTTGCGTCACATCACCCTAAAAAATATTAACCGTCGAATTAAAATTTAACGGTGAATATTAGTAAAGAGAAAAAAAATCTTTTTCTCGATCAATGTAGGAGCGTGCTTATACTCGACGTGAGTAGTCATGAGCGGCCGTGCCATTGTCTTAGCTTTTCCAGGTTCACACGTTGTCCTGTCACCGTCTTTTGCATGGGTCACCCTAAAAATATTAACAATCAGATTAAAATCTAACGATGGATATTAAGAAGGAAAAAAAAATCCTTTCTCCGGTTAACGTAGAAGCGTGCTTCTACTCGACGAGAGCAGGTATAAACGGCCGTGCTACCGTCTTAGCTTTTCTAGGTCCGCACGCTGTCTTGTCACAGTACTTTGCATAGATAGTGAAATAATAATTAAAAAATTTATATATTAAAGCTTGTGAATTCTCTTTAAATATCTGAAGTCATATTATAAATAAATTCTAGATCGTTAGATCAATCCTCTGGTGCACAAAAAGTTGAAAATACCTCTGTAGCTCTTGCTTTTAGACTTTTCATAAAAACAGAAATAAAGTATAACTCCGTTTTTCCACCAATCCTGAATAGTTTTTAGACTCAAAAATCCTGCATAGTTTTACATTTAGGTCCTCAACAAAACATAAAATATGTGTTTGATCTTTCCAACATTTAAAATCTTATACATAAATCCTTCATAGATAATTCTTTTGCAAGCATATGCTACAATTAAAGACCTTTATATATTATAAAAATGTATATTTAGATAACTTAAATTGTTTTATCTTCTAAAAATGCTCCTTGATTACTATAAGAACTAAGATTCAATTTTTTTCTTGCTTACAACTCCGATCTAAAAAAATAATAGTTTTGGACGTAATGTTTTAATCAAACATTGCCAATATAAATTAGAAATTATTTTAAATTTATTAAGTTACAAAATTAGAAATAATTTGTTTTAAAAATAGTGTTTTAAAAGTGTAGCGATGCTACTTTTTATTAAATATTTTATAGATAACAAGAGTCACGCTGACCGTATCGACAACTTCTTTTTAATATCGGAGTATATGTTTATAAAATTTTACTATTTATATCAAAGCAATTATATTTTTATTTATTAAATAATAAATTTAAAATATACTGTTTTAATTAAAAATACATAACAAAAAAAACATCGCAATTGCCCGACGTCGCTTTGGTCGCTGCATTTCAGAACACACCTGAGGCCTCGAATCGAAGTTCCCACCCAGTAACACCCGCCACGACCACACCGCAGCGAAGATTTACGAGACCGGAAGATTACAGAGCGCGCACGGGAAGAAAGGCCACACATCTCGAAGCGGCAACAGTGAGGGGGCTATCCGAAATCTCATCTCCCGACCAATCCGGGCCTCACGATCCCGGCGCCGGACACCGTGAACCACAATCCGCCAACTCATATAGACCCCCCCCCCCCCTCCCCCCAATCCTGCTCGGGCATCGATCGACATGGCGTCGCCCATGCTCTTGTCCGAGTTCTCCGGGCAAGACGGAAGTCTCCAGGAAGCTGATATGTGATTTATTTATTTATATGAGCTCCACTTATTCACACAAATATCATCATCATATGATGCAGCTCCTTGCTCATCGTGAGACCCAGCTTAATGCCTACTCCATCGGTCCCATTACAAGAGTCGTTTTAGCCGCTTACGCATCTACCAAAGCAGTGAAGCCCTTTACCCTGCTACCCCCCCTCCCTACTGCCTTCCCCTCTTTCTTTCTTCCACCATCGGGTACCACAGCGCCACTCCTGCTGCCCCCTGGGCCGCCACCGTCCAGCCGGTCTTCGTCCTCGGCGTCACTCCGCTAGGCGGCCGCATCCTCGGGCCGCCACCATCCAGCCGGTTCTCGTCCTCGTCGCTGCTCCATCAGGCCACCACCGTTCAGCCGATCCTCGTCCTATTCGCCGCTCCGCCAGGCCGCCGCATCCTTGGGCTGCCACCTTCCCACCGCTCCTTCGGGTGACGACGCGGATCTTGCGGCCGACATCTGTGAAGTCGTGGAGCTCCAGGCGGGGGACGAGCCAGATCTTGCGGCGGTGGGGTGGAGCTCCAGATGGGGAACGGGGTCGAGCTCGTCGCAGCCCATCATAAAAACCTGAGCTCTGAGCTAGGCCACTGTATGCCTTTATAAAAAACCTGAGCTCTGAGCTCTGGTCAGGTCCACAAACTACAACTCCGACCATGGCCATGCATGGGCGAGGTAACGCTGCCGGCACCGGGGAGGAGCCAGTTGCCGCCCACGCGGTGTTCTTCCCGTTCCCGGCGCAGGGACACATCACGCCGGCACTGCACCTGGCCAAGCTCCTCCATGTTCGGGCTGGCGTTCGCGTCACCTTCGTCCACACCGAGCGCAACCGCCGCCGACTCCTCCGCGCGGGGGGCCCCGACGCGCTTATCGGAACGCCGGGATTCGGCTACGCGTTCGTCCCCGACGGCTTGCCGCCGCCGTCGGACGAAGACGTTGACGACGACCACTCCCCGGAGCGTATAGCGGCCTTAATGACCTCCATCGGGTCCTCTGTTCCGCATCTCAAGAAAGTCCTCGACGCCGCCGCCGAATCCCGCTCACCGGTGACGTGCGTCGTCTCCGACATCAAGAGCGTCCTGCGCGCCACCAGGCAGATGGGTTTCCCGACCTTGGCATTCTGGACGGCGAGCGCTTGCGGGCTCCTGTCTTTACTGCTGTGCCAGCAGCTCATCGACAGAGGATTGGTTCCTCTCAAAGGCAAGCGGATCTGTCTCCATTTAGGACTACGACTTATTATTGTGTTTCACGTTGAAGCTTGTTGAATTTGTTCTTGTTAATACAGATGCTGAGCAACTGAGCAATGGCTACCTCGATCGCACGGTCATCGACTGGGCACCCGGATTGCCGGCGGACATGCGCCTGCGCGACTTCGTAAGCTTCATCCGCACGACGGACCCCAACGACGGCTTGCTCCGCGAAACCCTCGACCTCACGGTCTGCCTACGAACCACACCATCCGCGCTCGTCCTCAACACATTCGACGAGCTGGATGCCGAGGTCCTGGGCGCCATGTCGATCATCCTACCTCCCATCTACACTGTCGGGCCGCTCCCCCAGCTCGCGGAACGCGCTCTCGCCAGCGGAAGCCCACTCGCCACGCTCGGCGTCAACCTCTCCAATGAGGACGATGCGTGCCTGGCATGGCTTGGACGCAGGCGGCGGCCTCACTCCGTGGTGTACGCAAGCTTCGGCAGCATCGCCGTGTTGACGAGCCAGCAGCTGCGCGAGTTCGCGTGGGGGCTGGCCGACAGCGGCTACGACTTCTTGCTGGTGACCAGGAAGGACCAGGCCAAGGATGCCGGCGGCCCGGCGGCGGTGCTGACGCCTGAGTTCGCCGCGGAGACCAAGGACCGGGGTTACATGACTAGCTGGTGTCCCCAGGGGAAGGTTCTCCGGCACGAGGCGGTGGGTGCGTTCCTGACGCACTGCGGATGGAACTCCGTGCTCGAGGGCATTTGTTCTGGGGTGCCATTGCTGTGCTGGCCGTTCGCCGCCGATCAGCAGCCCAACTGCAGGTTCGCGTGCACGGAGTGGCGCATCGGCGTCGAGATCGACGCCGACGTCAACAGGGGGCAGGTGGCGGAGCTGGTGAGGGAGGTGATGGGACGGGAGCGAGGAAGGGAGATGAGGCGGCGAGCTACCGAGTGGAAGGAGAGAGCGGCCGCTGCTGCACTGCCAGGTGGGCCATCTTGGGTCAACCTTGAGAGGTTGATCAAACAGGTGTTTCCTCAGCGTAAGGAGGCATCTCAGTGAAGTAATAGGGGGTTGCGATGTATTTGTCGCAAATAATTTGTATAAGACGGTCATTATCTAGGACGATGGATAATCAATAAAGATTATGTGGCTATTGTTGATGAATTTTTCTATAGCATGAGCATCATACGGCACTTAATAAATATAAGCTCAACTATTGAGAATTAGTTATGCATTTGTTTTCTTTGATGATAATTAAATATGGAGGCCCCGTTTGAGCATAGAAATTTCACAGTTTAATTTTACATGAAAATATAGGAATTAAAAATTTCAAGTAGGTCTTAAGATATTATTTCTTCTTATATTACCAGGAAGGCACGGGGTTGACTGTCATGTTATATGGAGCAAAGTGCTGGTTTATGAAAAAGCGACATGTTCAATAGCTACACGTAATTAAAATGCGTATGTTGAGATATTGAGATAGATGTGTGGTAAAAAAAAAGAGATCGTGTCTCGAAAAATGACATACGAGAGATTAGAATGACATTGGTTGAGTAAAGCTTACGTAGCATCGTCTGCGATGGTTCGAGTATATTCAACGAACACCGCAGAAGAAATCAGTTCGTAGCGGAATAGTAAGTCGATCAAATGATGTGAAAAAAAGCAGCAAACTTTAACTTAGAAAGAGCGTAAAGAGGGAACCTGAAAGATTGAGATATAACTAAAGAATTAACTTTGAATAAAAATTTGTGTAGGCCAATAATTCACATGCTTAAATCTTAATTGCCGATAGCTTCTTTTTAATTCTCTCTCAAAACTAATGAATCGAACAAGACGAAGCGGAGCACAGGTTAGCACTCAATTTATAATTTGGCAGATAGAAATTTTCTTGTTAGAAAATTCATTGCTTTTCTTCCCCAAACCACTCCTGTTCTCTAGCACCAAGAGACAAACTATAACTTGATTTCTTTTCCAAATAATTTCCTTTGTTTCTCACGAAAGAAGATTACGTATGTATGCTGATTGAATGGACTGGGTGAAGATAAAACTACTTCCAGCAAGAAACTGTCTCCGATCACTAAACATAGATTCTATCAGGATACTTGATGGTACAAAGAAATTAATCCCTTTATTTTTAAATTGATGTTATTAACTTCTAACATTAACTTTGTCCATTGATCTTATTAAAAAAATTGTTCAAATATATAAAGTTTTAAGTTGTAATTCAAATAACTCTAATAATTAATCAAATTATAACTAAATATATAATATTTATCAAAAAAATTTAAATAAGACGAATAGTCAAAATTTATGTTAAAAGTTAACTGCAACATCAATTTAAAAAATGGAGTAAATATGACCTCTTAAATGCATAAATCTACAGAGCATATCTCGTAGGATAACATATACACTGACACTTCATTAAGTATTAACAGAGCACTTCTATCCCATACACTGATATACACCTTCATCGGAACAACTTTGAGATCCACATGTTCAATTGCCGTCAGCATTTACCGTTGACCAAGGCTTGTCCAGTACCAGCAGAGATCTTCGCGTAATCAGCAGTTAATGCAGTCTATTTCTTGATCACTGCTCTGCATATAGTAAGCCACACAAATTGCAACCACCAGCATCACCAGTGCCAACAGCCTCAGGACAAGCCATAGCGTGGAACCCTTGCTACCGTCAGTGGTGAAGAATCTCCTAAGCGGATCCGTGAATCGCCCAAGACCACGTTTCTTGCTTAGCGTCTTGCTTCCCTGGTCCTTGAGTCAGTAACAGCCAACAACAGGCAGAAAGCAGTGTTAGACGATGATGATCAGCGCAGAACAGGTGCATGGCTGCGCAAAGTCAAGCAGTAAACTTACATTGCTGTCTTGAGAGTCAAGCTTTCTCAGCTTGGAAATCATGTTGCCGTATAATTTGGCATCCTTTCTGTTGTACTCCTTGACCTTCTCTTTCAGCCTCCTGTACCCCATTTGCACATCCCTGAGAAAGATAATGTTACTTAATTACTCCAGCAAGATAATGTTACTTAATTATTCCAGCATCCATGTGAGGTTTGTATGTAAGACAAATTGTGCAAGGTGTAAGCATGAATGTGTGATGACATGATCCAAATGATTTCCTGTTCTCCAATGGAAATATGATATATCAAAAAATATTAATGCAAGTTAACCTCTAAGGATACATTTGAGCTAGTAGAACTTCCCTGTTAGCCCGTTGATCAAAGTAAAAGTGGATTACCTGTTTTCTGGATCTATCTCTAATGCTCTCTTTATATCTTCCTCTGCTAAATCAAGATCAACAAGACCGATGTGTGCCTGTGCCCTTCTGTAAAATGCCTTCACGTTTCTGCTGTCAAGTTCCAGGACCTGAATATAATTACCCATGTTAGCTTAGGTAATTTATCTTTCATGAATCCAAAGTATGTGTTATGAAGAACGGATGTATTGACAATAGATGGGTGGATACAATGAGGGCCAAGGGGTACATATACATAGGCGATAATGCCCTTGACTACAATACCCCTTAACTGTATGCAATTACCAGGATGTGCATAATACCTCAGTACACAGTTCCTTTGCTTCCTTGTATTCTTTAAATTTTAGTTTACATGCAGCATTGTTAAGCTTGCAGCTTATCTTGAGTGCTTTGGACAGCTTTTTTTCGTCTTCGCTGAAGGAGCTGTCATACTCCACGAAGCTCAAAGCCTGTAGAAAGAAGAAATATGTTTGAATGAAATGAATAATTTAATGCAAAGCAGTTGATAAGGTTATTTTGTGCCAATATCTTGGAATTATGACCTTTTTGTATCTCTTTGAAGCCCTGGCATACTTGCCAATCTTAAACCACACATTCCCTTCATCTTTCTTTTTTGTGGCCGCTTCAATCTTCTGAGTGTTGTCCTTCAAGTCCCATGAGTCTTTTTCCTTCATGAAATATCAGGCACGATCCATTTTTTTAATGACAACAATCATGAAGAACCACATGATCGCATAATGGATCAGGTTCAGTTACCTTATCGAATGACACAAGCTCCACTTCGTAACAAACAGCTGAATTAGGGGGCACAATGGCCAGATCTTGTTTTGTTTCATGAGCTCCGAATGCATGCTCAGGAGGAATAGTCACCAAGGCCACTTCTCCCCTCTTCATGTTACATACTGCTCTGTCAAGCCCTTCAATTACTTGATCCTCATCAGTCTTGAACTCAAATGGCTCTTCGCCATCGTAACCTTTCTTCACAAACAATGTACAATCCTCCAACTTCCCAGTGAGTCTCACTGCAGAGAAAGAAAGTCATCATATGCACCCCCCCTCCCCCCAGAAAATAAATAGAATTCACCATGATTTCAACTACAATATTATCATGTAAAAGAAACAATGCACAACACCTTACCTCTGACAACTGCACAATCATTTGGTCGGTCATAGCCCTCACCCTCCTGGAGGACCTTCTTAATGACCTTTTTGTCATTTCCTATCTCAGTGACTGTCTTCCAAGACAACAGCTGAAGATCAATGTGCAGTGTGGCATTTGGAGGCACCGCAGCTTCCTCTCCAGAGGTTGGTCTTCCCTCCTCACCAAAGCCGTCTGTTCACCAATCATGACACATGTTGAGATGCTTCCACCACCACATTGCAACAAAGAGTGCTTTATAAGTAAAAACAGTACTGCAAGTTTACATTGCGGCTTGACGATGAAGAGGGCCTTCTCATTCTTCTTCATGGTCTTGACAGCTTTGGATATGGCAGGGCAGAAATGCCCTGGAAGAAAAATAAAATTCCCACATGAGAATCTAACCTATGAAAGACAGAATTACATTGCAAATATTTAAAAATGGCAAGTGTTGTACCGTCTTTCACAGTGAACTCAACACCATCAGATTTTGACACAACAGTACCATCCTCAAGCTTTGCTTCAAACTTAACTGCAACCAATTTTGAATAGAACTTTTTAACAAAATCTGGTCAATGAAAAGGCAATACCGCACATTGATTAAAGAAAAGGTACTGCAGAGAACATGGCATGTTACCTAAAACTTCATCAAGGTCTCGAGGGTTCTCCCATTTCTCTCCTTCAGATAGTACTTTCTTGAAAATGCCACCATCCTTGCATATGTCCTTGATACTCACCCACGATAAAAGCTCAACATCAAACTGTAATGTGGCATTTGGAGGGATCACGGGTGGGGAACCATCTTCGCCATATGCAAGTTCTGGTGGGATTGTGAAAATAGCATTTTCGCCTTTCTTCATGGTCTTGATGCCCAAATCCCATCCCTTTATAACTTGGCCTGTAGAGAGTAACAATATTGTTCAACTTAAATATGCAACACCTTTGTTTTAAGCAAAGTTACACGCTTTAAGCTTAATTTTACCTTATAAACAGAACACTCATGCAACATACAACTTCGTGGCACTACAATTGAGATACACTAAACACGTGAATGATGTACGTAAAACTAGTGTACAACAAGCCAACCCCACAAAACAGTTAATTTGCAGTACGGCATCATTTGTCCAGGACACTTGCAGCACTAGCATTCACTAACATTTACTGCAAACTTTGACAGTAGCTATAGAAACGATGATCAATCTGATCCTAGTCTACTAGTCCAAAATAAGAGGACTGGTGATCTGATACCTTGTCCGAGGTTGAACTTGAAGGGGGCGTCGCGGTCTCGGCTGGAATCGAACTTGGTGCCGTCCATCAGCGTCCCCGTGTAGTGCACTGCGCCAACGAGGAACCCAATCCAGTGAGCAACGGAACACCCAAAACCGCACGCCGGAAAGACGCGGATGGCACGCACCTTGGACCTCGTCGCCGTCGGCGGGGCTGGCCCAGCCCTCGCCCTCCTTCACCAGCCGCTTCTTCAGCCCTTCCTTCCCGATCTCCCTCTCCTCCCCTTCCTTCATGTCCGCGTGCGAGTCGTCCAGCTCCTCCCCCGCGCCCGCGCCGGCGTAGGGGTCCTTCGCGGGCCCCCCCTCCTCGTCGTCATCGTCGTTCTCCCCGCCGAATCCGCCCATCCCGCCGTACCCCGGGAAGCCCATGTCCCCCATCCCGCCGTACCCCGGCATGCCGAGTCCCCCCATCCCGCCGTACCCCGGCATGCCGAGGCCTCCCATCCCGCCGTACCCCGGCATGCCGAAGCCGCCGTCGTCCATGTCCATCTCGCAGGCGGAACGGAACCTTCTAGAAGCAAAAGTGGGCGGACGTTGCGTTGGGGGCCGTGGACCGCGATTGCCTACTCGCGACTCCCGATGCGCGACGCTAGTTTTTTGTGCGCGGTGCGGCAGCACGTGCTCGGCGTGTGTGTTCTGGAGTGTTCTTGAGGTAGGGGGACCCCGGCTCGAGCTTGGGCTTGGGGGTGACAGTAGAGGTGGGGCCGATTCAGGGGTGGGTCCTGTTATCAGTCAGAGGAAGAAGGTACTGCTGGTGGACGGAGCATTGAATGGAACACGATCCTTTTTTTCATGGAGAAGGAGGCGAGTGTTCAGCGGCGTCACAGTCACTGGTCGTTGGCGATTAACGGCTGCGGAACTCTCTGGAATCATGGGGCCTGTTCGCTGCAGTTACATGCAGCTGCGGCTGCAAGCTGTCGGGCGTGTTCGTTTGTGATTTTCCTAGCTGCGGCTGCAGCGGATCAAAGCACACGCTACAGTAGAAATAATTTGTATCGCTGTGCAGCTGCAGTGACAGTCTCAGCATCCGAAAGCGCCCGTCGTCGGTAGTATTATTTTAGCTTACATCTACAGTCCTAACAGCAGTAGCCCGTCGTAAAAAGTGCTGCCGAACGCACCCATGGTGTACGATCTCAATTTCAAATTTATTGTCATGATAACTGTTAACATTATTTTTTATAATTCATTTTATTTAAAAATTAGTTTAAACATGTAAATTTATAATACTTAGTTCAAATACATCTAATATAAAAAATTATAAATTATATAATATTTATCATTTTTAATAAAATAAATAGTTAAAGATAATATTAAATAATTTAAAAAGCGGAGCGAGCCTTTATCGAATGTAAATACCCAATGCCACATTGGTCACTGCACTTACTCTCTCTTTAGAATATAGAAATTTTTTATTTTTTATGTTTGTCTATGAAATTAAACTGATTCATGTAAAATTTATAAGATTCCTGCGAAAATTCAGAAAGCCTAAACATTTCTATACATATGCTTCTACCGGTGAATCTTCATGCCACCTTGAGATACGAAGTACTATTAGAGCATCTCCAACCGGCGCTTCATCTGTAATTTTTTTTGAGAATAGCAGCAAAAACTAGCTCCAACCAATCCTTTATCCTGTTCTTCATCCCTGTTCAAATCTTCATCTCCTTCCCCTCAGTCTTTAGATGTAGAGAATCTGGCCCGTTCTTCATCAGGAACTGCATCGTCTTGCAGAGCACGCTGAGCTGCTACGTAGCACGACGGCGATCTCTCCGCCGGCGGCCCACCTCGATCCGCTCCGCCGCCACGGCCTCTCCCGGCTCCAGAGCGGCGGCGGCGGGACGCGGGGGCGCGGTGCGGCGGCGCGGGGCGCGAGGCTCGGGATGCGGGGCGCGCGAGGAAGAAGACAATGTGGACTGTTTTTTTTTTAAAGCCGGTGAAGGGTATTTAGAGAAGGAGTATCGGTTGGAGTTGAAGCTGTTATAGAGATCGAAAATGAGACGAAGAATACTCTATATGGGGAGATAGGGAGTGAAATATGAAGTTCCGTTTGGAGATGCTCTTAACACATGATCTCCACTGCCGTGCTTCAGTTTTGAGCTCCTAACCATACAAGCTAGCACTGTAGTGCTGTTTACCATTGTATTCAAGGAACGCTCACTGGCTCGCCGACGTCCTTCTCTTAATGATGGAACAAAGCCGCTCACCTTGGAACTGGATCGACGTTCCTCTCCCTTGAACAAACCAAAGATAGTACACCTTCTATTAACATAGAGACGGCTTTTTATAGGAACGTTCCTCTAAATATTTCCCCAGTTCGAGTTAGAGTGCAGGCGGCAAACAAAATCCGTCCTGATAAATTATTGCTAGCTGCAGCTGCATCCCATGCCATGCTACCGGCGGTCTGCCGGCCGCTACCTGTCCAGCGACACAGCACAGCTAGCCACCATAGCCAAAGCACCCTAGCTAGCAGATCGATCTCGCGAGTTCATACTCCTGTATCGGACAGGTCACGAGCATGGGCGTGTGTTCTGCTGTTTTCCGTATTGGTAAGTACGTTTGACTCGTTCAACTGGAGCGCATGAAGTGGATCTGTTCTTGCCGGCGCGCATGCATATGAACACAGGCTGGCTGGCCATGGCCATTAGGCCATGCATCTGAAATACGAAACACAGGCAGTGACGTCGTCAAGGGTAACTGGACACATGACCAATTCTCCTGGGTCTCCATGGCCGGGAAGATAAAGCTGTCCCTATAAAAAACAGACGCCTCCATGCTTACCGGTCACACAGCAAGCAATTAGCTATTAAGCCTCATCGAGATTAGGAGGTAACCAAGGAGAAACTGTTAGCTGTAAATGTGATCAACAGCTAAACCATTTCATTGCGGTTTAGTGTGAAAATGATCAACAACTAAACTATTTTAATGTGAATGGTGATCATAACTAAACTAGTTAGCTGAACTGGTTTAGTGTGAAAAAAAACTTAACAGCTGTTAGTTGAGCCACCACATTAATAAACACTCAATGCTTTGATTGGAGTCATGAAGAACAATCCAGGGTGTACCCTACTTGGCAGTAGTGGTATAAAAGAAAGGGCAGAGCCTTCTGGGAAGGCTATGAGAAGGAATTCACATCTTAAAGTCGAGTTGCTCAGAAAACCCAATCAACTCCATATTGCTAAGCCCAGAGAAGAGTATTCCCAGCCTTAAGAGGCAGAGAAGAAGGCCCAGAAGTTTAGAATAACTGATTTTAGCTAAGATGAGATCTCAAGATAAAGGTATGACCCTGATTCAATATGTGTTCTATGTTATCATTGCTTCTGAAATCACCAAGATCAAGCTCAAATTCGAGCCCAATCAAAGAGCTAGGGCTTCCTAATGTGTGATTACTCACTGTCAAGCTAAATCCTTAAGTTTAACCCAAAATTTCAGTGAGTAATCGATGCTTTGGGGTCTCAGATATGGTTTCAATTGGATGAATCTACTGCAATTGAAGCAAGTCTTTAAGTTTACTCCGAAACCCTAACCCTAGCTACAGTAAGATCCCCCAATCTTGAAGAACCCTAACCCTAACCCTAAGGATAAAAGGGTCGGCACTTATCTGACGAGGGTAGCCGATGTCGCACCGCCGATCTCCGTCACGGCTGCGTGAAGAAGGCCGGGAGCTCGCCGTGGTTGCCGTTTGGATCGTCGGATCTAACGAGCACGCGCCGGCAACCCATGACCAAAGGGAACGGGGCCAAGCGCCTCTCGACGGGGTACGCGCCGACGGTCGCCGTGCGCAAGCCATGGTCGAGGGCCTCACCCAGCGCCGCTGCTCCCTCTCCCTCGCACACACGCAAGAGCACGCGACGGTGGCCCTGCGTGGCAGAGGCGCTGGAGAGCCAACCGACGCTGCCGCGCGCCGGCTACAACC
>BCLF01000020.1:1406603-1433470 GCA_001602275.1 Zoysia japonica | reverse complement strand
CATCGTCGCCACCGCTGCGCACTGCCGCCGCGCGCAACAGCACCCGCCGTCGCGTGCACCCGCGCACTGCCACAGTCATGAGGAAGAGGAGGAAGGAAAGAAATGAATGGGGCTAGGGTTAGGGGCCGGCGAGCGACGCCCGTTTTGTTCGCGGCCGGGATGGACGACAGTCGTTCGATCGAGATCCAACGACCGTCGACCATTGGCGGCGCCTACGAGCCGTGCAGGCCGGCGCGCGTACGTTGTCGGGCCTGGAGCCCAGGCGGGAAGGTGGTGCGGCTTAAAGGGCTGAAAGTGCCTGGGCCGCAGTTCGTCGGCTGCGGCCCATGCCGAATAGTAACTATTTTTCTTTTTTTGGAAATTTTGAATGGGCCGAAAACATATGGGCTTTTGGGTCAAAAATGAATTCTGAATTTTGGAAATTTTAGGGAAATTTGGAATAATTTTTGGAATTTATTTTGGGCTCTAAAATTTGAACAAATTTTGGACATATTTTGGCTAGAATTCTAAAATTTTAGGAAGGTCAATATTTTGGGTAGAATTTTAAATAATGTTTCCCCATTAAAGATAAATTAAAGGGAAATTTTATGAAATTTGACCAAAATTTGGATCTAATTTTGGGTAAATTCAAATTTAGTCAAATTTTGGGACTAAATTAGCGAATTTTATCCCCTTCCCAAATACTAGTATTGGAATATTAGTGTAATTTTGGTCTTATGGAATTTCTACCCCCAAATAAATCACTTAAATAATTTATCCCCCTTATGAATATTTAAGTGATTTCATCCCTATGAAATTTTCTAAGGATATTTTAATTAGGGAGAACTAATGATCTTTGTAGGTATTAAAGCATTTATGTTATGTTACTATTTTATGTATTTACTTTAAAGAATGCTTTATTATTATTTTTATTTATGTTTTCACTGCAATATTTTTATTACCCAAAACTAAGTGTGGTATATATCTATTATTCTGGGCAAAGCTGATTGATAAATATACTACTGCAATTATTTTATTGTCCCTGTTCAATTTCTGGCCAAAGCTGATTTTAGACTAGGATAATAAAATAAGTTTTATGCACAAAAACTAAGTGTGGCATGTATTTATTATTTTGACCAAAGCTGATTAATGAATATTTGTTCACAACCATTTTATTATTCTTAATCCAATTTTGGCCAAAGCTGATTTGGATTTTGAATTAATAAAATAAGTTTTGATTATGATGATGTTAAAATATTTGATTTTCTTTATGTAGAATCTAATGCCTCACAAATCAATGGGCTTATCAGTGCCCTTGAGCAACTGAATGGAAGCAACTTTGTTTCTTGGAAGAAGAAACTGGAAATTACTTTGGCTCTGCTGGATATTGATTATGCTCTCCATAATGATGCTCTTGAAGAACCTAATAAGAGTGATGAGAATTATGAAATTCTCAAGAAAGAATATGAAATGAAGAAGACTTTATGGGAGCAATCTAATAGAAAGTGTCTCATGATCATTAAGAGCTCTATTACTGAAAGCATTAGAGGAACTATCCCTGAGGCTCAAACTGCCAGAGAATATGTGGCAAGAGTTGAGCACCAATTCAAAGGCTCTTCTAAAGCTTATGCAACCTCTCTCATATAAAGGTTAATTAGGGAAAAGTACACTCTTAATACAAATCTGAGAGATCATATTATGAAGAAGTGCAACATGGCTGTCAAATTAAAGACAATGAAAATGGACATCTCTGATGGTTTTCTAGTCCATTTCATTATGGCATCACTTCCCAAAGAGTTTGATCTATTTGTGATCAACTATCTTAATATGAAAGAGAAGTGAGAATTGATGAGTTGATGGCAAAGTGTGTGCAAGAAGAGGAAAGGCTTAGAGCTGCAGGAGTTGAGTACATTAATCAATTCAAGCACTCTCAGAACAAAAAATATAAGAAATTTATGTATGAGTATACTAAGTCTAAGCCTGTTCAATTCAAGTAGAAAGGCCAGTCCTCTTAACAATCTAAGCGGCCAAAGCCCAAAAAGAATCCAGATGAGTAAAGCAAAGGTCAAATTGCATGCCATCATTGTAGAAAGCCGGGGCATATTCGAAAGAATTGTGTTGCTTTCATGAGATGGCTCAATAAGAAAGGTATTGATGCTGTTACTTTTGTTAATGAATCCTTGCATGTTAATGATGCCACCACTACGTGGTGGATTGATTCTGGTGCAACAATTTATATTGTGAATTCAATGCAGGGATTAAGTTTGAGGAGGACCCTAAGAAGAGGGGAAAGAAAGATTAGAGTTGCAAATGGGGTGGAAAGCGACGCCGAAGCCATAGGAGACTTTGATCTCATACTCCACACCGGCTTTACTATTAGACTATCTAATATACTCTATGTCCACTCTATGAGAAGAAACTTAGTTTTTGTATCGCGTCTTGATGACGATGGGTATCACTGTTGTTTTGGTAATGTCGATGTATAATTATGTATGTCAATAAAGAAGTTGGTCTTGCTATGAAAAGAGAACAACTTTATCTCATTACTCTCAGTGATATCATGTATAACGTTGAGTCCTCCTCAAATACAAACATCGGTACTAAATGAAAACGAAATGATAATGAGACATCTTCGAAATTATGGCACTGTCGTTTAGGTCATATTTCGAGGGGGAGAATTGAGCGTCTCATTAAGTTAGAAATCCTTTGGATTTTTCAGATGCGAATGATTATTGTATTGATTGCATCAAAGGAAAATATTCAAAGAAGATAAAGAAAGGTGCAAACGAAAGCTCGGGAGTTTTGAAAATAATCCACACATATATTTGTGGTCCATTCAATGTAAGATCAATTGATGGTTTTGATTCATTCATAACCTTTACGGATGATTACTCCCGTTATGGATACATCTATCCAATTAGAGAAAGATCCGAAGCATTGAATAAATTTAAGATCTTTAAAGCTAAAGTTGAAAATCAGCATGATCGGAAGATAAAGATGGTAAGATCTGACCGTGGTGGTGAATACTACGGAAGACACACTCCCTATGGACAAGATTCGGGTCCTTGTGCAAAATATTTGCAAGAGAATGGTATAGTAGCCCAGTACTCTGCACTCGGGTGAACCACAATAAAATGGAGTAGTTGAAAGGTGTAATCGCACACTTATGGATATGATATGAAGTATGTTGAGCCACTTCACTCTTCCGTCCAACTTATGGATGGAAGCTCTAAAGACAGCGGCACACGTCCTAAATAGGGTTCCCTTTAAAGCGGTTCCAAATGCTCCTATTGAGTTATGGTATGGAAAGAAACCGACCCTAAATTATTTTCATGTGTGGGGATGTCCTGCTAAAGCAAGAGTTTTCAATTCAAATCTAGAAAAATTAGACCCCAAGACTGTCAGTTGTTTCTTTATTAGTTATCCTGACAAGTCAAAGGTATATAAGTTCTATTGTTCAAATCAATACACTAAGTTTATTGAAACAAAACATGCTTTGTTCTTGAAAAATGAGGCAATTAGGAGGAGCATGGCACCTAGGAAAATTGATTTACAGGAAAAGAGACTTTGTGTTCCAATTCCTATAATTCAAGAACCAGTTTTCCCTATGCATGCTGATGTTGTACTACCTGTAGATACAACATCTGCTGATATTCTTAAAACATCTAATGATACGCGTAATGAGAGAGATTAGCAGCCTCAAAAGATGATTAATGAACCTAGTGAAGAACCACTTAGAAGGTCACAACGTGTCAGGAGGTCTGCCATTCCTAGTGACTATGTCACTTATATGAGTGAAGATCTGAATGAAAGAGATGAATGAGGTGATACTGGATGACGATCCTTTATTATATAAAGATGCTATGAAGAGTGAACATTCATCTGAATGGCTTCAAGCTATGAAAAATGAAATAAAGTCAATGAAAACTAATGATGTATGGGACTTAGTAGAAATCCCTAAAGGAGCTAAAAAGGTAGGCTGCAAATGGGTCTATAAAACCAAACGAGACTCCAAGGGAAATATCGAAAGGTTCAAAGCAAGACTCGTTGCTAAAGGATTCACTCAAAGAGAAGGCATTGATTATAGTGAAACATTCTCGTCTGTCTCTACTGAAGATTCATTTAGAATAATCATAGTGCTTGTTGCTCATTATGACTTAGAGTTGCATCAAATGGATGTGAGAACGGCATTCTTGAATGGAGAATTATATGAAGAGGTATACATGGCTCAACCGAAAGGTTTTGTTGTGAAAGGAAAAGAACATTTTTGATGTCGACTTAAGAAATCTATTTATGGTTTGAAGCAAGCGTCAAGGCAATGATACCTCAAGTTTGATCAAATTATAAAGCAATTTGGTTTTGAAGAAAATAGAATGGACAATTGCATATATGCTACGTTCAGGGGGAGCAAGTTTATATTATTAATCCTTTACGTCGATGACATACTCTTAGCCAGCAGTGATAAGAATTTGCTACTCGAAACAAAGAGTTTTCTCTCCTCCAAGTTTGATATGAAAGATCTCGGTGAATCAACTTATGTTTTGGGAATTGAAATTCACCGAGATAGATACAGAGATATATTGGGGTGATCTCAGAAAGCATATATTGAAAAGGTACTCAAGAAGTACAAAATGGAAAAGTGTTCAGCCTCACCTGCTCCTATTGTTAAAGGCGATAAGTTTGGAATATTTCAATGCCTAAAGAATGCTTATGAATTTGCGCAGATGAAGTCAATTCCTTATGCTTCAGTTGTTGGATGTATTATGTATGCACAAGTGTGTACTCGCATTGATATGGCATTTGTCACCGGGATGCTTGGCAGATTTCAATCTAATCCAGATTAGATCACTGGAAAGCCTCTAAAAAGCCTTAAGATATTTGCAAGGCACTAAAGACTATGTGCTCACTTATAAGAGATCTGAAAACCTTGAAGTGATTGGTTATTCAGATGTTGATCTTGCTAGATGTGTTGATAGTAAAAAATCTACGTCAAGTTATATCTTCACACTCGCTGGAGTGACTATATCGTGAAAAGCTCTAAACAAAGCGTCACTGTATCATCTACAATGCAGGCTGAATTTGTGGCATACTACGAGGCAACGGGGCAGGCTGTATGGCTAAAGAATTTCATTCCGGGATTGCGAGTGGTTGATAGCATTTCTAAGCCACTCACAATATACTGCGATAATCAACCCGCAGTACTCTATGCGAGTAACAACAAGTCAAGTAGTGCTGCCAAACACATTAACATCAAGTACCATGTTGTGAAAGATAGAATCCAGGATCAAACGATAAGACTTGAGTATATAAGTACAAAGAAAATGTTGACGGATCCGCTCACTAAAGGCTTACCACCCAGTGTGATTAGAGAACATGTTATCGGTATAGGATTGGTCAAAAAGCCTTCGATTCTGGAATAAAGGGGTATATGAAGCACACTCTCCCCATTATTAAACGATTCACTTTGATATGAAATGGGAAACATGGCCAATTAGTTCTGTAGTACTTAATTGACTACTGTAATTTATTGATTTGATGTATCATCTATCAAAAAAGTGAATTCATATGTAATGACTAAAGTTTAATGTATAAAGTTTTGGAGCTCAGATGGTGAAGAAGCTCATTTGATATGAAGTGATATACTATAGTAACTAAGTTCTACGATATGCTGAATTCATCGTTGCAATCGTTTTGTCTTAGTATGTCATTTTATTGAAAGATGTGCTTATTAAGGTTTATCTGATGATCAAGGAAGAAAATGTTAGCTGTAAATGTGATCAACAGCTAAACCATTTCAAAGCAGTTTAGTGTGAAAGTGATCAACAGCTAAACTATTTCAATGTGAATGGTGGTTACAACTAAACCAATTAGCTGAACCGGTTTAGTGTGAAAAGAGCTTAATAACTCAGCTGTTAGTTGAGACACTACATTAATAAACACTCAGTGCTCTGATTGGAGGCACGAAGAACAATCAAGGGTGCACCCTCTATAAGCACTGCTGGGCACAGCAGCGGTGTAAAAGAAAGTGCAGAGCCTTGTGGGAAGGCCATGAAAAGTAATTCACCTCCTAAAGTCGAGTTGCCCAGAGAACCTAATCAACTTCACACTGTTAAACTCAAAAAAAAAAAGTGTTCTCAACCCTAAGAGGCAGAGAAGAAGGTCTAGAATCTCAGAACAACTGATTTCAGTTAAAATAGGATCTCAAGATCAAAAAATGACCTTTGATTCTGCTCTTAAATGGTTAAATTAGTTAGGGCAATTCGATCTTGAACACCTAACAGAAACAGAAACAGAGACATAGATGGCCGGCCGTGATCTGCCGCTGCTACTTGCTCTGTTGGCTGTGGCGTGCTGTGGTGCCATGGCTTCGGATCCGGGCCTTCTCCAGGACTTCTGTGTTGCAGACAAGACGTCTAAAGGTACAAATAACTAACTGTTTGGCGCCATTACCACGACTCAAATGAGGTTACGACTTGATATACATCGAGGGCAACACGACCAACAAGCAGGGATCCGCGGTGACGGCGGCGAACATGGCGCAGATCCCCGGGCTGAACATGATGGGCATCTCGATGGCCCGCATCGACTTCGCCCCGAGCGGCCTCAATGCGCCGCACATCCACCCGCGCGCCACCGAGGTCCTGACCGTGCTCGAGGGCTCGCTCTACGTCGTCTTCGTCACCTCGATCCCCGGCAGCAGGCTCATCAGCAAGGTTCTCAGGAAAGGAGACGTCTTCGTGTTCCCGCAAGCGCTCGTCCACTTTCAGTTCAACTATGGAACGGAGAACGCTGTGGCTATCGCGGCCTTGAGCAGCCAGAACCCCGCCGTGGTCACCGTTGCCAACGCGGTGTTCGCATCGAACCCGTTTGTGTCGGATGATATCCTTTCCAAGGCCTTTCAGGTGGACAAAAAGACGGTGAACTGGATTAAGGCTCAGTTTAAGATAGTATCTTCTGTTTGGTGGCCATTCGACAACGCAACAGTGTCTTCTGTTGTTCTTTCCATTGCCATTTGTTATTCACAATTAATGTTGTA
Organism: Zoysia japonica; assembly: GCA_001602275.1. Classification (NCBI taxonomy): domain Eukaryota; kingdom Viridiplantae; phylum Streptophyta; class Magnoliopsida; order Poales; family Poaceae; genus Zoysia; species Zoysia japonica. Next base: position 1,426,455 of record BCLF01000020.1, on the reverse strand, counting down.
AGGTTATTTCTTTATTTCAATTTTTATGGATGATTTTATTCATAACTAATGTTGTAAGTTCATTTCTTTTTGAATTTTTTTTATGGATATGAGATTTTCATCTTGGCCAATTGTTTAGCAAAGCTTTGGATGTCCTGCACGCAACATGCAAACAATTGTCCTACATGCAACATGCATTGCAAGAATAAGTCATTGGGCGCGTTCGGATGAGATTCTTCGCGCTGCTTGTTTCACTGTTTGGTATTGGTGCTATTACAGTAAAAACGTGTTAGAATCGCTGCTGCCGTGCAGCCGCAGTCTGCTGGAAAAAACGCAACCGAAATGTATTATTCGCTAAGCGTTTCATGGCAACTCACAGGTTTATGCATTGTTTCTTGTATGTTCAACAATAACCGTCAAGTTTAATATATATTGGCACACAGGAATACTCCAGTCTCAATTTGTTTGTGACAAAGTCACTTTGTCGCTGTGTTCCAAATGATGTTGCCATATTGAGCGATTTCAGAATAGGTTCTTACAGCGACTAGTTCCGGAGATATACTTATTTCATAGTGTATTAATGCGGTTCATAACAGTTTCTGTAACTACAGCCACAGCCCCATAAATTTTCTCCCATAGCCTGATAAATCAAAAGGGGGGCAAGAGAAGAATCCACGTGATTCCGCTACCTTCAGATCACATCACTAGCAGATCCGCATAGTTTTCAGTCGCCTGCTGAACAGTTAAAGCGAAAAGGGTGTTCTTCAATTTTAAATAATCAAATAATGGCATCTTAACATTACAATATTTATTGGAATGATCAAGGAACATGTATATTGCCATTGTACAGGTATGTTCATCTTCTGTTGTACAACAATTGATTCCACTTACAAGGTACAACTAGAAAGGCTGGACTATGCACTATGTTTTCTCATTTTCTATATTGTATTTCAGGGATAAAGAATATGCGAGCTTGGGAAGATGAACTAGACTACTACCTTACATCATCAACATCAGAAGTTTGCAAGGTACTGGTATTCCTTACAGATCTAATTCATTTGGTTAGAAATGATTCACCAACTACTGGGTCAGCACCTCATTTTGGGCAATCCACCCTCATTTTAGATCCTTTATTATTTCTATGATGTACTATTCTTCCACCTTTGTTGCTCCAGGTTTCTTGCCCCTAGCAACCTTGCTCGCAGGAAAATGCAGTCTAGCATAAAGCGGTCTTGGTGCCCTCAATTTCCTATCAAAGCCCCTCACACATACAAATCCTGCAGAAACAAAAGGCAACTACATGTAAGCAAGTTCACACACGTGCACACACATCCAGCAGAAATAAAGGCAACAATGAAATTTTGCAGAAACAAATATCATAATATCTATTATATGCATGGATCCAGTTGTGAAATGATATGTTTCTCAACCTCACCCTACAGGTCAACAAAGAAAGCTCCCAAGGTAACTAAAGAAAAAAAGAACAAACCCAAAATATCGTATTCTTTTTTCAGATTTCTTTGTCACATGTTTCCGTTTGAAAAATAAGGAAATCAAGAGAATACTGCTATGAGAAAACTTGCTGACAGCTTATATTACAAAAGTAAAACCGCATTAAAAAATGGAATTTGGTGGAGTCCACAAACTAACTTAAAACTATTTTTTTTCTTCAATCATCTAAATCTTATGATTTAACAGCATAAAACTTCATTCAATTCGTCTCATTTGTCCAAACTAGTTAAGTGGTCAGCGTATTCTAAAATTTGACAATACAATGTGACGATGCCATAAAAAACATAGTACCAAAAATGCAAGGCAAAATATAACACTATTAGACCCAAAGTCATCGATGGAGGATCGGGTCGGGGTGGCTTCTAAAAGAATGCTAGTCAAGGGGAGTTACGACCGGCACCATCAAAACCTCATTCAAGGCGGACAAAACAACTACATTACTAGTGGGCACTAGTAACCCTGGAGTTAATGTCCATTAAGCTGTTAAGTGACCACTATGGCCCATAAACAACTCTAATTGTAACCGCAACCCCTTAGACTATTAAAGGGATACAGGGATAGACACAAAGGGGAGGCTCTCTGTCTCACCCATGACTTCTTCCATTCCCTCTCCGAAAACACCATTGGCCATTCGCCATCATACCTGATACACACCATGCTGGATATATGGCTGTTATCCTTTGGGAGGCACAAACCAATCTAAATTGTGTCCCCCCTCTTGATTAATCTTCATCCAAGCAAATCGTACAAGAGCCAAATATCTACCGATCCTGATAACAAATCATGCGTCGACACAATTTATTGAATCCGCATGACTTGACACCCAGTGTAGGTGATCCAGAGTTCTGTGATTCATTGTAGGCTTTTTATTTACATTTTCAATCTATGAAATTCCAGCAAAAGCCCTAAAAAATGAAATAACATGCTAGCAATGGGGCGCTTGTTATACAGAAAAGCTAGGCTTAAGTATCCAGATATGACATGCAAATCTAATTGGTGATGGGTCGCTTGTTATTTGAATAGATTTTGTGGCCATAAAAAGTACTCCCTCAACATTTATCAATATGTTGGTTTGGTATCTGCCTGTACATCAAGAAATCCTCTTTCAACATTTACACTGTTTCAACACCATGGGTCTATCACATGTCAGCATAAGCATATCCACATAACTGGAGGCATCAATCACAAGGTTGAAAAGCGATATATTCCATCTATGGCAGAAAGTGGCATTTGCAAATCTTAAGTTTGTACTCGCATTAAATTATGTCAACACGTTGTACATATCCTTATTTGCCCCTTTCAACTTTCTTAGCTTAATATATTCTATTTTCTATTTAGGCTGTCTAAATTTGCACATACATTGCTGGCCTTTGTCCTGTGCCATCAGTTGTTCCACTAGTAATCACCAGTCCCTCTTGGCACAAACACTAGTCACCATGGTTGCATGTATAGGCAGCCGCATAGGCCATCAATTGCCACTTGGTAGAAATACAAAGGGCAGGGAGCAAAATCATCACATATTTTGATTCACGAGATTTTATTAAGTGATGCTTAGCAGGACAACTAAGATCTAGGCAGCGGTAAACCATATACATGCAAGCAACAATTCCTGATGTTAAAATCGATTCCAACATCTATAATAGAAATTTCAGGCTTCCCTCCTTTTGTGAGTGTCACAAAGTCCAAAAACTGATACGTACATGTAAGAGCCCGGGCTCCAAACTTCTATAAACTGTTGCACTCCATGTTAACCCTTTTACATGAAGCTAGGGCGAAAGCATAAAAGGGGTACTATGCCTAGGTGGGCTCAACCCTTAGATGGGTGAAGATATAAAATAAATTTTGTAGGCAGAGTGGTGTTACATATTTCCATTCAAATCAAGTCTCATATCAAGCTTTTGCATGAAAATGGTAGATTGTCAGCAAAACCAATTCCTTTTTAAGGGGAGGAAAAAGGTGTTGGCTAATTGATTTTGAAGCTCTACATGCGTTGCTTAGGTGGAAGATGGCAGAGAATGACTCCACAGTGCCGGATCAAAAATGAGGAAGAAGGCTGCTCATTAACTGCTCTCTATAACACTGCTTCGTCAGGAAGAAATGGTGAGAGCTCCATCAGGGAGAAGATAAGAGATATAAAGAGGCCGTGCATGTAACTTTTCTTGTAAACTGTAAAGGATTGGTGATTGTTCTTGGATATCTTTAGTTTAGACCTTGGGGTGGTCAGCTGAAGCAACATGAGTTAGTTCTTATTGTGCAAAAGAACATTTGAACAAAGAATCTAACTGATCGCACCAAGTTAACATGCATGCTGCCGAGTCACAACGAAAGACTAATCCACCTCAAATCAACAAGTTGTATCTCCATTGTCTTGACGATTTAGTGACATTGGTGGCTTTATAATGCCTAACTTTCAACAACGCCAACATTGTTCTAAAAAAAAAAATCTGCTACCACGATTCTTGTAGATTATTAGCAGATGTGGAAAAAAAAAACATTGGATTTCACAAATTGCAGTCATATAAAGCAAAACAAAAAAAAAATTAAATAATTGGATACCTCTCCAGAAGCATTGCTGTATCTCTTCAGTAGTTAAACCTGTCATAAAAAACATGCAAGAAGTATTTAGCACTTGATGATCTTTTTATATATTAATAAATATCATAGCAGGGGCTTCCCTTGCTGTACAATTCAATAAAAAATTAAAAAACAATCAAATATTGATCTGGAAATCACAATGCAACCCAATCTTTCTGCAAAGATTTTCATGTCTGGTACCAGCAGCATGACATTCTAAACAAAGCAGTTTGTGACTTTGCAGAATTGGATTCGAAGCTACAATGTGAATTTGACCAAATTTGAAGAAGTTTAGAAGAATTTCTGCTAGACAGGTCTTGGGCATTAAACCCTATTTGGATAACTTTTGCATTTTATTAGACATAGTGGTCAGATGATGGTATAAACATGATAACAAATTTAATTGATTGATACCTTTATTTTTTATTTGAAAGCTTCTCACTAATATTATAAGGTGTAATTTTATGGAATCTGATAACCAGCAATAAGGAATAAACATAGCAGGAAAACGAATATGCAAAATCCAGTCTTCGCTAACATCTGTAGGAGCACTACCTCTGAATATAGTAGGGACCGAGGTTCCAAAGTAAACAGTTCGCCTTGGGAGGTTCCATATCCAGCTTCGAGGAACATCAATTGGATTTTGGCTTGTCTCGTGGTCAGCGAAAACCTGCATCACAAACATTTGTACCCAGTGAAAAATCCACTCGCTGTGTCTCATTTACTCGGTTGACCCGATCTGTGGTGGGCGGGCCCTTATGTATGGGGTAGGCCCAAAGCATAAGTTAAAGCCCGAATCACAGGGGGCGGCTCCCTGAGGGTGGGACCGGGGTTCGTGGGTTTTCTCGGCTAGTTTCGGTTGAGCTTCTTCTTAATGAAAAACCGTGGGGGCGGTCTTACCCCCGCCGGTCAAGTTTTTTATAAAGCCAATGGACCACAAGTCAGTGCAACTACCGTGATAGTTAGAATTTAGTACTTTTAAAAATTAATGTTCACCTCATTAACTTGAAAATATGTCCCGTTGAGTGGAAAGCTTCCTCTCATTGCTGTCCGGCATGGTATCTGCTTGCATTTGGCCAAGCATTAAGTTTTGTTTTGTCAACATATATAATTTTAAAACCTACATGTTAATGTGATTAATAGGGAACTTGCCAGAAGTGTTCCTCTGACTTTATCGGACTGCGTTTCTCGTATATTATTACAATTAAAGCATGTTGAAATTCCACAAAGTTTCCCAGTTTGCTCCGAGTTGCAGAATGTCTTGGGTGCATCAGTCGACTGTGCAGTTTCACCTGTTCAATTTGTAAACATTAGCAGAATGACCAGCAAGTATAAGAATAAAGGTTCAAGCAAAATCGTCTTGCCTGGGGACCATATAGAAAGAAGATATGGGCAAGGATCATCTGGTTCTCTTGGCTCCATCTGCATACACAGATACAAACAAATCTAATTTGCAGTAATATTCAACATCAAACAATCTCCAATTCATAACTGTTATGAACTTACTCCTTCCAGAAGCAGGTGTGAGTTCGGCAGTTCATAACTGCAAACATATGGAATCAGATAAGTAAACGAGATGATTAACAGGTATTGTGTATATATGTAAATGTGTTAACTTCATCAGTAATCAGATAATACACAGAAATGATGAACTCTTATCATTGTTTTATGGCAATATTTGTTAAGTAGAATTTCGTACACTTGGTGCTCTGTCCTCAGGCGATTGACATTCTTGAGCTTTGGAGTTGGAATGGAAGCAGCTTCAGGGGTGATGGCAACCAATGCTTTTGACATGTCAGCATGTTCAATCTCCAAATTATTTGCGTGCATATAACTCTTCAAGTTTTGTGTAAATTCCTGAATATTAAGATTGATAGTAGGAATCTCATCAGGATCTTCACAATAGAAATCCTCTATTGCATCCTCTTTTGTCTCTGCATTTACAGGTTCAGGTTCTGGGCTTGGTGGTTCCTCAATGATTGGCTGATGGTTACCAGAAACAATATGCTGAGGATGATTTGCATTCCACTCAAGTTGGCCCACTGTTCTTAAGTCTGTATCTGTTTGGTTAGGAAACCCTGCAGCACCAGGATCTTCTGATGTAACTAAACTTTTCTCTTGAGGTCCAGGAAGAGCAAGCCTTGCACTGCATTCATATAAATTGTCATTTCAGTTATCTATAAATGAAATTATATTTGTGGCATATAAAAATTTGACAAGGACATAAGAAAACCACTTTCACTTTTCATTGCTCCAAGTAGTTGAAATGGTAACCTCAAGAACATTAAATACCAAAGCAAACAACAATGAAGCTAAGACTTGTCCAAATTTGAATGAACTGAGATTTACTTGTGACAATGCAATCACCGTTTGAGATCTAGAAGTCATTATGGTCATACAAGCAATTCAAGATTGCTCACAACCTATTCATAGCTAGATAGATGATGAGATGAATATGAACATCAACACACTTGAAAAGTAACGAGGAAAACAGAAAAGATAGCATTTCACAGAAATAAAAACCTATTCACTTTGATCTACGCTGAAATTTGAGTGAAATGATACTCAATCTAAAACATGCAGTAGATGTCAAGGGCATTGTCAACAAAGGTCAAGAAAAGTCAGCATGTCCAATAACTGAAGTAACAAGGATTATGCATTTCCAGAATTATGAATTACCTTGCAAAGGCACTAGCAAAGTGCTTACACTCAGCTCTCATCGGGCAAGCATTGCAATTAGGCTTACTTTTGCTACAGAAAACCTAAAAGTGGGAAAAGATGAAACAGTATGTCAGTTCACAGTAAATATGGCCATCATGAATTGTAAGATTTATTGTTTCATGTTTGTCACCTTCCCAAACGTGATCATCTGATAGTGGAGCTCATACCTACATATTGACAGGTTCCATTAAATGCTACCAGGTAAATACATTTATCTTATGACGTTTACATAGAATTAATCTTACAGTGTCCGCTGATCAAGTTTGCATAGTCTAGGCCAAAGATATTTCTGTATTTGCTCCAGCATGGGGTACCTTCAGCGGTAGAGGATCAAACTTGCACTCTAGATTATCACAATACTCATACAGGCTAACAACAGGGAATAAAAATACATACATTTCCAATAGATGCAATTGAAGAGACTCTGGCAGGGGTTGAAGTGGCACCCATCCAAGCCTCACGCATATCCGACCAACATTAGTGTCCACCTAGGGAATCAAAATACAGAGCTTAAGAATAAGGTACACACTATCACTTGAAAATCTTTAGGATGTTAGGGGGCAATGGACAAACCGGAAAAGCCATGTGATGAAGCGTCAATAGACGTACACACTCGACACTTTTGAGTCCAAGCCCTCTAATGCTTAGAAGGTAGTCCCTGGAAGAGTTAAAAGAAATGTATTTTTGTCATATTAAAGAAAAACAACATTGCCTTCCTCCGAAGAAGCATTTAGAAATTGCTATGAGTATAAAGGCTGACAAATTGGGGAAAGTTTACACAAAACATACTAAATGTTCCTGTTTGTGGTTTTCAACAGTATTACTTAAGAGGCACTTTAAACTCCTCAAACTTGTTGAAAGGGAAAAAAAAATACAGTACACTCATAACCGATGCTGCAAAATGGCTTTTAAGATTGTCACTGGACAGCTCTGTTAGTTTGCTCACACAAATCCCACTAAACTTACTTTGCTTTGTCTGGTTGAACATCCCTTAGCCATTCAAGATCAATGCCTCCGTGATCTGTCACTAACCGGTTCAGGAATTCCTGCTCAAAAGATTAAATATCTTTTAAAATGATGGAAATGATGCGTATTATTTTGTTTAAACATTTTCCTACTGGCGGACTTACTTTTATCCGTTCTGCTAGCATGTTATTCATTCCTCTCTCTCTGATAGTTTCAGATATTGTCCGTACATCTGCTTGTCGTACTGCCTCCCAATCAACAGTATCCTTTGCATTATGACTTCTTTGCTGATCCCCACGTTTGGAAAGCACTTCTTTACGTAAACTATCCCAGTCATAAGTCTTCTTTTTAGGTCGACCCCGTACCTTCGTAGCTTTTGATCCATCCTTAGGAACTTCCATTGATCCTTTTTTAGTATCACTGAACTTTTGTGCTGAGCCCGAAGCAGCTTCTTGCAAGATATTTGAATGAGAGCTCTGATTCTCGCACAAGCTTGAAGAACAGTGCTTTCCGTATTCTAGTGTTGGGACTCTGACATTATTGTTCAGTTGGGTGCAACCTGACTGCAATTGTTCACCTCCCATTTGCTTTATTGCGGTTGTGTATGCTTCTTGTAGATGTGAATTGCTATGCAGTTCCACAGATGGAGTTTCAATTTTGTTCCTCGAAAATTGGATTTCACAAAAGGAGTGCTCCTTGGAAAATAACAGATCCTCTGTACAAATTAGTGGTTGGAAGTTTTGTTCAGTTGTCGATGAAAAGTCACCTTGTTGTGAAGGCTTGGAAAGGCAAGGTGTGCTATCCTGACTTACGAACGGATTAGTTATCTTTGTTTTATTTTTGTGGCCCATGGAAGCAGATTGACTGGCCTCAGATTGTGTAACAGAGGAAAGATTCACTCCATCAGAACCAGCCCAGAATGATTCCATATGGTTGAAGCATGAGATACCTGTAGAATCAGATTGTCCATTCTGAGCATAGATCGAAGAATGTACCGGCTGATATGATCTGTTTAAATCGAGGAACACACCCTTGTTCACACCTGAGACTGGAAGCAGACTACCTCTCTGATATTCTGATGATCCAGCATTTCTGTTGGCTATGATTTTAGGATCTTGCATTGATGGAACCTCTGTACACGCAGTGGAAGTGCCAATCCCATTAGACATATTTCTCATGATATAAGCTTCTTCTGTGAAATTTTGGGCTGAACTAGAACTTAACTGGTTGGTTCTGTGAAAGAGATGGTCTGGAGAATTTTGGGAAGACACAGCAGAATTTTCTGAAGAAATAACATCCTCCAATGACCCATCTTCAGCTTCTATCCCACAAGAAAATCTGACTGTTGGGGAAATAGATCCTGGTGGCCCATTGTCACGTGGACTATTTTGTGACATTGTACAAGAAACAGGACATCCTTCTGCAGCACGGTTTACACCACATCCGGAAGAGCTTCCAATCAATTCATTACTATTACTTTCTTCATTATCTTCTGTTGTGATTAATGACCTTATGTCACTTATCTCTTCAACAAGTAACTTCCCTTGCAACCTGGCAGAATCAATAAACTGGCCAGAAAAATTATCATTTTGTCCCTGAGGTGTGTGTGATGTATCAGCCACATGTTTTTCAGGGACTTCTAACTTTGCAGGAAATCTTGCAGCAACCGCCATGAAAGCAGAACTGAAAAGTAGGAACCAATAAAAATTGATAAATGAACATGACAATTGCACATGATGATATTACTATAAATAAGCTAGAAGTTTACAGGTCACCTAGAAAGATGATCTGAAACATTTTGGGTAAGAAAAACGCCCACAACTGAGTCCACGACTGATCCTTTCCAAGGAGAGAAACGTCTGTCCCCTGTAAATAAATTTAGATTGTTGAAAAATAATAATATTCTGGTTTGTAAAGAAAAAAATGTCCTCTGTAACCTTGCATAGCTACACATAGAAGATCCAGTTTTCAATTCGCCTATTTTAAAGTATTACAGTGGACCATGTTACATTGTGAATCACAGTTTTCAATGTGCTTAGTGTTGTCCTTTTGGTCATGGTCTGCAAAATGGAACTATGGCTATCAATTTTCTACCAATATAGAACCTATAGTCCTATAGTACTTTATGTTACAAATTATGAATTATTATTTTTCATGTAACTATTCCAATATTTGCAAAATATGCAGTTAACGATTAAAATAAGTGCTGGCTGCATGCATCTCATGGTGACAAGAATTTTTTTATAGGGGCAGAACTAAATATAAAAAATATCTCCTGGAAATTTTATATTGTAAATATTCCATACCTTGAACTAGATGCATACGAGCAATGAATGAATCAACTCGTCCTCTGAACACTCTTCTTTCTTCCTCAAGCCACTTTTCTTTATCCTTGTCCAACCCTTCACTGCCATCACTCATATCTGGCCCCATTAATAAGTTCCACATCAAAGTAGTTACTGGATCGATATTCACTTTAGCCCGAGAACGTCTTTTCTTTACCTTCCCCTCAAATGGAACCAGTGCACCAAATCCACCTTCATAAGGAATAAGCGCGTTTTTGGGTATCTCTGCTGCAATCTCATCTGGGCTACTTATGCTTAAGGTCTTAATCTTCTGAATTATGGCATCTAAAGGATCAACTGATGGTGCTTGAGAAATTAATCCTCCAGGAGTCTCTTTAGAGGTGCCACCATAATTATCATGGTCGGAGGCTTTCAGAATGTTTAAGGTTCTTTCTCCATATCCTTCTGGTTCTCTTGCTGTCATTCTAGGAATAGTTGCAGTGGAAGGTTCGGAGGCACAAGTAATACCATCAGTCATTAAAATTTTAGAATTTGTGCCTTTTGAAGGTGCACGCTTTTTGGCACGGTCTCGGCCAACATTTTTGCTTCCTGTGGTGTTTCTGTCTTCTGGCATCCCATTGGGTTTTGCATCTTTCCTTGGACGGCCCCGAGGTTTTGGCTTCTCAGTGGATTTTGCTTCTGACATTAATTTAGAAGATTCCGTATGACAGTTCCCATTTCTTATTGGATGGGAAAGGGGCTTTACCATCTCAGCATCTGTGGTTCTAACCTGAGCATCAGTACTAGCAGCAGTGTGGTACTTATTCACAGTATCATCCTGAGAGGAAGTATTGTGTGGTTCAGAAAACAAAACTGAACTCTCCACCACGATATTTTCTAAGGAATGAAGTTGATGAATAGCATTTCCCTGAATATAGTTTTCAATGGAGGGGTTTTCAGCACCACTAGACATTTGTCTGTGCCCTGTACTTACAGATATAGACCTGCCAGGTAAAGAAAAACTATCACTAGAGTGATGCTGGATAGGCATGATTTCACAGGACTCAGGTTGATTAGTTCCATTCCTCAGAATATTACTTTCTTCCAGTGGGCTCATTGTACAGCCAGGCAATTGTATCTGTTGAGCAAAGCTTCCAGACTCTCTACTAGGTAAAGCAATAAAATCCTTGTTAACAATGTTTTTCAGAGCAGGTATATGCTTATGTACCATGTTGTTTTCTGACATCCCAAAGTCAATTATCCGTTGGGAAGCTCGTGATTTCTCTCGGGCCATCAACCTTTGAACGTCAGCCAATGTACAAGCTCCAGGATTTATTGCTGAAACTTTATTAGTATTCCAACTACCAGAACACACAGATGAGGAAGAGAATTTTCCCATAGCATTGTTCAGGTGACTGCTAAGATTATCGGGTCTCATTCTTTTGCATGTTTCAGGAAAATAAGATGTTTGAGAGCTGGTGGAAAGATTGTCATTACAGAACATCCTTGCTCTATTTGTGTTATCAAAGTCCACGCCAAAAGAAATCTGATGACTATTGATAGCATTATGTTCTCTCTTTTTACCGGTTGGAAGAACATTTAAGAAGTCAGGAGAATCATGGAACCCAAAACCAGTTCCAATTTGGTAGTTGTTATTGGCAGCATACTTCAAATAATCATTATTTGCTGAAAATTCATTCATGTATCCACTCATTGCATCCCTTTCAATATGGCTGGGAGGTGCCAATAGACTATCTTGGGTTCTATAACATTGGGGCATTTGGTTGATCATTGAACCTTCTTTTATACAAGCTTCAGGATAGAAAGTATCCCTCACTGCGACCCTTCCGCTATGTTCAGGAGGTGCAGCTGAATTTTCTAGCATCCAAAAATGATGACGCACTTGATCATGTCTGGATGATTGTTCTATAGAAGTTTGAGATACGCTTATGTATTGATCAAAATTGGCAGGGCTGCTTTGCATATGATTTTCAGAGCTGCTGAGATGAGTGAAAATACTAGCTGGCATGCCAGAATGAAAATCTAGTAACTGATTATTTTGTGCTCTACCTCTTGAACCATACTGCTGAAAGTGGCTGTCCAATGTATTAGAAGAGCTGCTTTGCATCTGATTTGTTACAGAATAGTTCAGGTCCAAAGCAGCTCTTTCAGGCATGCTGTCTACCCTTAGTTTTTGCAAATCTGAAGAAAAAGATCTCTCGGTGCCACCCCAATTGCATGACACCTGAGTGTTACTTCTTTTAACTCCAGGTGTCGATACCAGGGTATTCTCTGGAACAGTAGGCATCTCTGTCACCTTGATTTGTGATACTAAATCCATATTTCCATTTGGATCTTCTCCATCAAAGTTCAAACATCTTCGGGTTGCTACTGGTTCAGCGCCAGCATGTACATCAGTGCCTCCTGTTGGAGGTTGATTAGCTGGCACATTTAGTCCTTTTCTCCGGACATACTTCCTCTTACCAGTAGGCTGATTCCCTTTTTCCTTGGGAGGATTCGGAGTTTTAGGCTTCTGTGATTTTGTTGATTGTACTTCTTTAATAACCTTTGGCCTGTGCTTTTTCCTCTTAGGTTTCTGAACTGATTTTCCATTGACGTCAACACCTTCAGTTGCTCCAGTATCATCTCTGACAGCTTGTGACTTTTCACATGCCTTTTCAAAAGTTACAGGAGGAGTAACATTTCCAGTCCCCAGGTCAATGGAAGAATCCATCTGAAAAGACACAGAAGAAGTTTCGAAACACAGATTGATGCTATGTGATTCATGCAGCATCTGCCCTGGCCCCTTCTGCATATTTCTGCCCCTTATATGACCAGTCAAGTGGTTAAACAGAGGATGTAAGTCGTATCATGCAAAAATCTGCTCCAGAGGTGCACATTTAGACCAAGCACAGACCTATCTAGCCTCTCAGTTGTCTTCACCTGCACAGAAAACAAAGGCATAAATACTATCATATATTTTTTTCTTGAACACGCAGAAGAGATGTGTATCATTCCATTAGTAAAAGAGAGAAAACAAAAACAGCGCATACCCACAAACTCACAAACTTGAAACGAAAGATTGCAAAACACCGTAAATAGTATCGATGTTTCTCATTAACATTTCAGGAAACTTCTGACTGACAAACGTCAACATGATTAGTCTATTATAATCCCACCAGTTCCATTAAAGATTTTTGAGAAATCTATGAAATACAAACTCAACTTCCTTGGTGTCTATAGACAATATCATATACAATATCCCGTAAAGCAAGGTTGCCCAATAAGTTAGTATCAAAGTAAGCAGGTTTCCTCCTGCACCTAGAGACAATCCACAGATCAACAGAAATCTAAATCGGAATTCCACCACCTGACCAGAAAGCCCATCGTGCTACAAGAAAGCCTTTGTCACATGAAAGTTGAGGTATGGTAGAGATGAAACCCACAAGAACCCAAAAAGTAAATCAAATCCAACCAAATTCAATGGTAGATTTTCTTCTTCAAGAAATGAACAAGAATGAAAAAGGATATGAAGCAACAGTTGAAATATTGTTGCTGTTTTTTATCAAGAACTATTTGATGTGAATGCAACTTATGTTGTGGATCTCAGCCATTTACCATGCTTTCCAGGATAGGCTACTTTTAATTTAATTGATACAGGGTAACTATGTCCACTCAAAGCTGAAATCTGTCATTCACATAATAATAGGGGATTAATTTTGCAATTCCTACAGCAACACGGCGTCAATTGTGTAAATGCATCGTTACATACCCATAATACATTTCAAGCGAATTGAACAAAGGAGACAATTTTCCAGATTAACTTTGGTATAAGCAATCATATCTAACCAAATGCATATATGGAAGTTAAAACAGGCAGTGATGCTGTATTAAATGTACGCTTAAATATTGTAATAGATGTGAATATCTTTGTTCAAAGCCAAAGGACTAGTGCAATCTGCATTAATTTCAGCAGTTAATATGGGAAATACATAAATAGGAAACACAATGTTTATAGTAAGTGGACTTCCTTAACAGATTGCATCAGGCATATCAGGAAAGTCATCAATGGCATGTTTATGTTGTTGAAAAAAAGAAAAAACATGTTTTAAATTGTGATTTACCCATGCCCAAAAAAACATTGTTTCAGGAGTGGGAATTTCATGAAAAGCTGTGGTAACTAAGAATGCCCATGCCATGCCGCGAAGCAGGTAAAATTTTAGCGAAGTATCATGTGTAACCACTCTTGCTCCAAAAGTAAGCTTTCATCGTAATCTGTGCCACTCATAACACCCACAAAATCACACTAATCTTCTAACAATAGCACCAACCACATGTATATACATCTTTGCTTGAAACTCAGGATTTGATAAAACCAATCTCATCAGAGCGCCAAACACGTGGCATGCCTAGGTCCAATCTCCTCTCACAAGCATGAACCATGTGAAGCCATACGTCAAAATTAATCTCTTATGGTAACTTGGCAGGCCACAACGCTCAAGCGCACTCCCTACTATGAAAGTTTTTCTTTTGTTGTCAAAACTGATTTTATAATTACTTTTTGAAACCTACATAATGCATGCCATGCGCTTGCACACGCTTTTGTGCGAAATGCTTTGCAACCTAAAACCACCCAAGTTCCGGTCACTATATTCGCTAAGCAACTCCAACCACTTGTGTCGAGGAATTTGCTACGAAAGACCTTGCATAGAAATATTTGGCAAATCCGTAGCACAATAAGCTTGCTTTAGTCCCATTATTCAACCAGCAAAGCCAAAAAATGTGTGCAGATGATGCTATCAGCATGGACCCAAAAGATGATCAGCAATGCCAGTGGCTTGTGGCACCGCGTGCAAGCTGTGATACTCTTCGCTCAGCAACAATGGCCGCGTGCATTACGGAGGCTTAGCTTCCATGTTAAGCTTCAATCTCGAGCAGGGATTTATGGGAAATAAAAATAGTATCTCACACGATATGGATTTTGTTGCAACAACAAAAAAAGCATGTCTATAGCACCGAACACAAGGACAATCACAATACCACCGAAGTAGTTGTTTCCTCAAAACAGGGGCAAGCACCACAGACAATGCTGGCCGCTACACAAAGGATAGTGGGATGTGGCGCCACCTGCAAACAGTGGTCCAACTCTTCGTTCAGCAACATTGGCCGCATGCGTTACGGAGGCTTAGCTTCCATGTTAAGTTTCAATCTCTAGCAGGGATTTATGGGAAATAAAAATAGTATCTCACACGATACGGATTTTGTTGCAACAAAAAAAAACCATGTCTGTAGCACCGAACACAAGGATTTGATGACATGAAACCAAGAATTCCTATCACAATACCACCGAAGCCGTTGTTTCCTCAAAACAGCGGAAAGCACCATAGATAACGCTGGCCGCTATACAAAGGATAGTGGGACATGGCGCCACCTGCAAATAGTGGTCCAACTTTTCGCTCAGCAACGTTGGCCACGTTACGAACGGACTTGGCTTCCAAGTTAAGCTTTCAATCTCTAGCAGGAATTTATGCGAAATAATAAATAGTATCTCACACGATATGGACAAAAAAAAACATGTCTCTAGCACCGAACATGAGGATTTGATGATATGAAACCAAGAATGCCAATCTTAGTACCATGGAAGCCATTGTTTCCTCAAAACAGGGGCATGAACCAGAGACTTTTATGTTTTTTTGCTTCGCGGATGACTAAGAACACCTCAATAATCCTACCCCAAGAACATAAACACTGTGACATTCCCGTACCCGCTTATTAGAGAAGTAATTCACTAGAAAACAACCTAGAGAACTAAACCATGAACCTGCATTCCATCCGAAATCAAAGCTGAACTTGGCCGGGTTCTAAATGCGAACCGTCCCCTGTTCTACCGCCTCTGTGCCAATCCTACTCATGATATTAACAATTCAAGCCCAAATTACACCCGCCCTCAGACAGCTAAAACTCAACCAGACCGCGATTCGCGCCATCTAAAACCTCGCCTGAAGGGAACGAAAGGACCCCGCGAAAAATGGGGGAAATGGAAGACGCGGCCTCCTACCCACCGCGGCCGAAATTACCCGCCCATGACCCACATTTCAGCGCGCCGGAAAGCGAAGCACCAGAAGAGGCCAGTCACGTACCCACCAGAAGCTCACCTCGCCTGCCGAGCAGATCGGACGCGTCCCTTCCCGGCGCGCGACGCGGTGGCTACCTCGACGCCACGCGCGCCGAGATCCTCAGAGAAGCCGGTGAGCGCGCGGACAGAGCCTCCTCCTCCGCTCCTCCTTGACCGGAAGCAGGACACCTCGCCGCCGGCCCTATCCGCTCCTGTCCGCCGGAGCCAAGAAGGAAAGCGAGAGGTGAACGCCAAAGCTGAGGGAGGTCGAATAGAGGTTGGGTCGCCGCGACTTTGTGCGAGAGGGACACATTACAGCGCCCTCTTGCCGTCTAGAGAGAGAGAGAGAGAGGACAATGCAGAGAGAGACGGGGTGAGAGAGTGGTGGGGTACTTGTAGCAGGACGCGGGGTTCCTGTACGAGTGGGACGCTTCCAACTGCCATGTGGGCCCGCATCTTATTCCCGGCCCGGGCGCGGGCGGTTCCGGTCCGAGCCGGCGGGCGACCCCCTCCGGCACCTATTTTCGTTGCCACGCCCCGACCGAGGAGAAGGGCCCACTGGCAGACGACGCGAAGCGGAAACCGTGTGCCGGGGCCGTACCACCTGTCGCCGCGCGCGAGTTTGATTCGTCACCAAAGCCTTCCCCGCTCCTGCGCCCTCGCCTCCCGGGTGCGATATGGCAGGCCGTTGAGGTATGGCAGATCGGCAGGCCGTGACGGCGTGGATCGAACGGCGCGAAGGAGTAGGGAGAAGTGAGACGGTTGGCCTTTTCAGGTAGGAGTAGGAGGCAGGGCGAATCTCGCAGCGTTAAGACCGGGGCCGGTGGGCCCCGCGCCGTTTTCAGTGCAGACAAAGCCGAGCGGCCACGGAGCAACGCGGCATCTGTGAACCTCGGCATAGGGACCCACTTCTGACACATAATCACCTCAATTGCATCCAACGATGTCTTTTCACCGTGGGTAGTCTTCCCGCTTCAATTTAAAGTTGAGCGGAAAGACGTATCTATTTTTTCTATCTCATATTCTCTATATTTTATTATAAGTGTCGTTCTATTATTTTAATTATGTCTTATATTAACTGAAAATTCTTCGTTTTCAAACCCATCCGATGGAGCTTCTCTCCTGATGTGTTACTGCCAGTCCGGTGAGAAGCAACTCGAGAAGGCTACAGCGGCCACGTGGCTCAATGGTCTACTGAGTGATAGTTCGGTGAAGCTACGGCCAACGGCTCGACAGAGCGATGGCCAATGGAGGGGTGACGCAGTGCAGTGACATCCCGGCGGTTCAGCGGAGTAACGATCGGTGGAGGGTTGGCGCGACGAAGCGGCAGCCCGATGACTCATCAATGTCGCATCCCGGTAAAGCGATGTTAGATCCACCTCACGGCACCATATCTCCTACTGCTGCTCCACTACCTTCATTGCCAGATCCACGTCACCCCTCGATGAAGATCTGGACGAGGAGCGGAGGCGGGCCTTGGAGCTCAAGCTGCTCGATGGCGGCGCGGTCCAGTACTAGCGACTATGCAGAGTGAGGGCGCGACGGTCACCTAGGGGGGTACAACCTAGGTGGCTAACAAGGACCGTAATCTAGTGGCAACAGGGTCTTTTCAGTTACCTTATTAGGGTTTCTCTCCAACTTTCTAAAACGGCGCTGAGAGTGGGATGAAGGAAGTAATATTTAAATTTTACTTCCTCTATCTATAAATATAAGGATTTGAATCATAGTTTGCGTATCCAAAAATATAAGAAATTTGACGGTCTGACAGGGCATGTGTGAGCGCATCGCATGGCTGGAGGCCGCGCCATCCCAACGCTGTTCAAGGCCACATCGCTTCCAAGCCGAGAAAGTTTCTGCTCGAGTTGGGGCAGTTGCGATTTTTTTTAGGCAAAAGCAACATTTTAATAAAGGTATACTGGTCATTTTGTTTAATTCTTCTTTCACCTTAAAAACTGTTGGGATGCTTATATTAGTGGACAGAGTAAGTAAGTTAAGTACTCCCTCCATCTAAGAATGGATGAAAAGACTATACTACCTCTGCTTTTAACACAAAAATCTTCTCACCCCTCCAATTACCCTTCATTTGTTGTGTTCACACCTCTCAAATGCTTATATTTTTGGACAAAGGCAATCTTTCCAGATGCTATTTTTTTACGGATGAAGTAATGGCTCTAATTTTAAAATATTGTTATCATTAACATGTAACATTAACTTTTGATCATCTCTCTTATTCAAAAAGTGTGATAACTGTCTACCTAAAAAGTATGATAAATATAATGTGTTTTATTATAAGTTGCTTTATCATTAGTAGTATCTGAAACATAACTAATAATTTTACACATTTAATTTTTTTAGTAAGATGAATTCTCAAAGTTGATTTAGAAGTCAATGTTTTGATATTTTAAACCAGAGGGGGTAGATAAAAATAATAATTTAATTTTGTTATCTTTTGAAATATGCCAATGTGTGAAGTTTTCACCAAAATGCCCCATCTTAAAAGATAAGGACAAAGTATATTTTTAAGAAGAGAAAGCTTAAAATACTCATAGTTCAATTCTTCAAAAGACAGTGAAATTATAATGGTACCGCCGATTTCATGAATTTTGTTGTATTTAAAAACTAACAAATTGTAATGTTACATATCTAATTGACCTTTGAATTTTTTGTCGAGAGTAGAAAATAATCATATAATTTTTTTATTCTATGTTAATTACTATAGGTATGTTGTGCCACCCTAAAAATAAGCTTTGACCTTGGTCTTCCATGTCAACTCATTATCAACAAAACAATCATAGATTATAGAGTGCAACTACTTATGTTAGAGTTAAAAGTTGTGATTTTGTTGAGAAAAGTATTTTAGGTTTAAAAAATAATTTAAGACATCTAATTGTGTCAGAGAGATTGAAAAAAAATTCTCAATAGCTATATTTTAACTTTTGTAATGGACAAAAAAATTGAAAAAAATAATCATAAATAAATATTTAAAAATAATAGATATAAACTTCAGAACTATACCTAGATAATTTAATAATAAGTCTATGTGGCTACTGACCGTTGGGTATCTTCTTCTATCCGCTACGGAGCTCCATGAGGAGATTGACTAGCGATTCCCTTTGGGTTCGAGAGTTTTGGGATGGTGGTTTCCACTCTCCCCCGCAAACTCATTCAGTTGAAAGGCGGGACGTTGTTAGGCAGGATTGCGAAGCCTCTTACAAGTGTTTAATGGAGGGCAGGGATGGTGAGGCAACCTATGTTTTTAAGGTAGTGAAGCAAGGTGTAGTGCTTAGCATCCTTATCGCCTAAGCGACACCTAGCCGATGTGACACCCAAAATTCCAAACCTTTCCAAATATTAAAATTTCAAAAATTAAATGCATTTTACAATTTAGACTAGATTGAAAATTCTTTTAAAAACAAAATTTCTAAGGTACATCAAGCATTCCATATCCTTGCATATCATTTAATTAATGGAGAGAATTAAGGGGTAAACAAGATTAAGAAGTAATTAATAGAATTAAAAAGGAATAGAAAAAAAAAGGAGAAAACCCACCTTGGGCCGCCGGCCTCCTCTCTATCCCTCCTCTCCCCGCGCGGCCAGCAGGCCCACTCCCCTTCTCTCTCCCGCGCCGGCCCAGCCTAGCACCCCGTCGCCCTCCTCCTCCCAGCCGCGTCACGCGCCGCCAGCCGCAACCGCCGCGCCG
>BCLF01000020.1:1375752-1403805 GCA_001602275.1 Zoysia japonica | reverse complement strand
AAGATAAAAAAGATATAATCTAATAAAATTAATCAAACTGTATATATTAAAATTTTTGAAACTCTTGTTGTGTTATGAGATCCATATACTATTTTTCTTTTCTTAGATTAGACCGATTTAAATGCAAAATCTCTTCTTGTTAGATAAAAAATGGTGTGGTCTTTCTATTAGTTATCGATTATTGTTATTGTTATTCCAATAAGATTAGCAAGTGAAGTGTGATGAAATAAGTAAATAAACGGTGAAAAAGAGAAGAAAAGAGATGGATAGATGCAAATAGGATATTTTATGGATGATTGATCGAGATCTATGTGGTGTTTGTAATATTGTTTTACTTGAATGAAAATTTGTTTCATTTGTATTTCTTATTTTAAATAATTACATATTATCTTAGAAAATGAAATTTGTAGTGGAGATTGCTACAATCATTTGTCTATATAGACATAAGTAACTGAACAACAAGATAAATATCTTTTTGAGCTGAGGCTTAAGGGTACAAGTCGATACCTAACGTGTAGTTGTAGGTAAGCTCCTAATTTATTTGCTTTACTAGCAACAATATATGATGAGAAACTTTTAGTTTATTTGAGGGATTTTGGACCAATCCATTGACAAAGAAACACTTGCATCCCTACTGAGGCTTGTACTTAACGCTGAAAATGAACCTTCTTCCAATTGTTTTTTAAAGTTAATTATGGACCATTAAAAATCAAAAGATAGATTAGTATAGACCATACCTTAAAAAGATTGTATTTTGATTATGGGCCGAGTTCACGAATGGTGCCCCTTCTTAATGCTGCAAGGGTCTCTGGCTTGTGTATTAAATCTAGTTAGGAAATTAGAAGAGTATAACAACCTATGACCAAATATATAAAGGCCAGTTTGGTAGGGTTTTTTCATCGGTTTTTTTTATCGGTTTCAACTGAAATTATATCAAACGATTTTAAAAAAGAGCCGTTTTTCCTATTTTTAGGCAGGAGCTAAGGTGAAACCAGCAAGCTATGAAAAGGTAGTTTCTCCGTAGCTTCTTCGTACATGTGGCATTTTTCTATATTATTTAGTCTGGTAAAATAAAAGATCTTACATAAAAAGTCGATCTACCAAATACTCCCTCTGTTCTTTAATTGATATCGCTGTTGACTTTTACAATCAATTTTGACCATTCATCTTATTCAAAAAATTTATTCGAATATGTAAAATTTTAAGTTGTGATTCAAATAACTCTAACAATAAATCAAAAAATTTCAAAATATACGAAATTTATCAAATTTTTTGAATAAAATAAATGATCAAAGTTAAATTTAAAAGTCATCGGCGACATCAATTAAAAAACGGAGAGAGTATGTTTTTAAAGAGCTAGAGACAGAGCCGTAAAAGCTTTTTTTTTCTCAAAGAAATCAGAGCTGGAGCCATTTCGAAAGAGCTAAAGCCTTACCAAACAAAGGGTATATTATTATTATTGGACCGATTATAATTCTTTAAACGCGTTAGGATCAGATATAATCTTATTTTATAAAGTGCTAAACAAATTGACTTTGTTACGATAAATTTGGACCGGATAAGGATACCATCCTCGAGGGAGCCAACAAAAGAGCAACAGTGTTCAATTGCACAAGCGTCAAATTGATAACCAGATCCTTCAACGTGGGGTGTCCGGTTGTTGAAGCGACGATGGAGAAAAATTCAGCGAGAAAGATGAAAAAGAAAAAAGAAAAAAGAAAAAAGAAAAAGAAAAAGAAAAAGGGGAAAAAAGAAAGGAATAGTCCGCGAGGAGGCCAGGAGGGGTTGGGACTTAGGAGAGAGAAGCAGCGAAAAGGCGGCGGCCAGCGGGAGATGTCGATCCTCTGGGAGAAGAGCGCGGGGTGGCGGTGGCTGGTGCGGCGTACGCGCGACTCGAAGCCCTTCTTCTTCACCTTCGCAGCGCTATGCGGCGTAGTCCCCGGCGTTATCGGCTACGGCGTGATGCAGCTCACCAGCTCCCGCAACGAGCAGCTCGAGGCCCATCTCCGCTCTACCGCTCGCCCCGAGACCACTGTGCGTGCACCTGCTCCCCTTGCACAGACCCCTCCTCCATCGATCAATTGATTTTATCTTTGTTATCGACGTCTTAAGCTCGACTTCTCGCGATTCCTAATTAGAGGGCAAACCCTGGATCTCTGCGGAGTATAGGTAGAACGGGTTGACACATCCGATTAGTTCATCGTTTAATTCCTAGAATTTCGCGGCACCATGTTTGAGGCAGTAGTTGATGGCATATTTTAAAGTTTGCAAAATTTTAATGGCACGTATCAAATTAGCCCATTAGGGTTCTGGTACTCACTTTCTGCCATACACTGAAGTAGCTCGTGCAAATTAGGACTGGATCGATGCTCCCATTAAAAACGGTCCTAAGAATCCATTCTTTATGGTAGCGAAAACAGTTTGATGAAGTTGGACTGGCCAGTTCTGAAATCCACATCTAAAGTTTCCAATGTTTGAAACCATTCCATTTACATCAATTACAGTGCATTTACCAGCCAAAACTGGGTATTATCAGTGGCAAACATCTGGTGTCACTGCCTATTCTATAACGTGAGGAATATTATTGATCTTGGACTCGTTTGTATGATTTGTACGAAAAGCAGAATAACATTGTCTTGCATTTCCTCTAACCTTAGACTTTGTTGTGGTTTAATGGTTTATTCATAGTTCTGAAAAGTTAGTAGCAGTAGCATAACTATATATTATCATCACTAATGTCGTGCAACAGTAATGTCAATGGAGAGTGAAGATTCTGGTATTCACTACTAGTACTATAGTTTGATACGTCTACCACTGTTTGATGTGGACTTGATGTTAGTACATTGCTGGTCAGTCTGTTTTAGATAGTGTTCTTTTCATTGGATTGAAATTGAACAGTTGGGTTCTCTTCTTTAATCATATATGTGACTTTTGCTTAAACATTCAAGCAATTTAGAGTACGCCTTGATATGATGGATTGATTGTATTTATACTATTGTATGGTTTTATGTCTTTTAGGCAATATGGTCTTTGATTTTCTTCATGATTTAGCACACACTGGTTAGAAAAGGTCCATCTAGGTACTTTTAGGTACACATCTGTTCAACATTCTCATTCTGTAGTATTTTAAGGGGAACTAGTTGGGGCCTCTTTAGCCAAGTTTAGGAGTTTGAAAATAGGTTCTCTTTTGTTTGTGAGATATTCATGCTATGTAAAATCATAAAGGAGTGTAAATATCAAATTCAAGCAGATGGGGGCTGTTGCATTAATCACTTCCTGTTCAGCAGCATGAGCTTTCAAAACTCCAGTTTTCATCAATCTTTCAAACAAACAGAAAGAATTCTCTTAGAATTCAGAACATCATCGTTCTCTTAATGATTCAATCAAATTGCAATTGCAATTTAACAGTTAACATTGTATACACATGAAACTATCCATTTTGAGGATAATATGATAGTGAACCGATGGACTGATGGTTGGTTGATGCGGACTTATCTAGTACTCCCTCCGTCCCCAGATATAAGCATTTCTAGGTTTGGTTAAAGTCAAATTCTATCAACTTTGACTAATAATATCTAGAAATTTAAATAATTTATAATATAAAGAGTTACATATTATGAAGTTATGTTTCATGAATAATGTAGTAACATGATTTATATATGATAAAACATCATTAATTTTCTATTATTAATGGTCAAAGTTAAAGGAGATTGACAATGATCAATCGCCGGTCATTGGATTTAGAAACTAGAGATATTAATTGGACCATTAATTCGTGCTGCACAACCCATTATACTAATGTACTCTCTACTAATATTAGTTGCTATTCGTGTTACCTGCTAGTCATGGTGGATGTTTACCAAGCATATTTCTACTTGTGAGGTGTTATTGTCTCTTTACTACTACTTCCCATAACAATTCAAATATACCAATTGGTTGCTTCTTTCCTCCTACGCTTCTTTCAAGATGTTCTGTTTTTGCAAGTTTGTTATGTTGTTTACCTTGCAAGCTTTATGCTTCTGATCTCTTAACTGATGGCCCACAGATGATGGGACAAGTGAACAGGGAGAGGCTGGCAGAGTTTCTTGGTGAACTTCAGAGGAAAGAAGACACAAATGATAGATATGTTGCTGCTCTGAGAGGAGAGACGCTGACCAGGAAGCGTTATGAACGCATTCAGCCTGTGCCCTCTGACGCCCAAGCCACCCTGCCAAGCATCCAGGAGAGTGCTAAGGCAAAGTGATCCAAATGTTGCTAGAACGATTTGCTCTACCCAGAACAGAGTATTAAGGGTGATGTACCTTTGAATAGCAGTACTAAAAGGTTTTGTGCATCGATCTCCACCGTTTTTGTTCGTTTAATCTTAGCACTAGTTCATACATAATACCTCTTCACAAACTTTTTATCTCTGTGCACTGTGATAAATATTTTTGGTCATAAATGGATGATACTTCCTGGAGGTTGTGAGTGAACATGCACGGCCACGTGCAGTCAGTGAGGGCGCTGTCCACAATCCAGTACGCTTTATTAGACCCGATTCTCTGGCTTGAACATTAGGGCCTCAGCGGCTCCACACGAGTTGACGTTGTTGTTCTGTTATTTAGAACACTGGAAGTTTTTTTCATTTGCTGTATAAAATTGAATTGATTTCTATGAAATTTTTGTGTAGGAAGTTCTTGCGTTCCAAAGTGGCCTTAGTAGTAGCAATCAAACTGCTTAGCTTTATTACTGCATCCAATGTGAAGGTGGTCCCCACATATAAGAACATTGTAACAGCAGTCCTGGTAGCGGAGGTAACGCTGAGGAATTTTATAGGAGGAAAACATAGGTTTATTATACGTACTTTTTTTTTTCCCCGGCAATGCAATTGGACTCAGAAAAAAGGGAATGATATGTAGATCCTGCAGCTTGTCTACGGAGTAGTGTAGATCATGAATTGGCCTGTACTGTAGTACGGCGCAAAAGATAAATGCCCGTCCGGGACCGGACTACTGAAGATTGGTTGGTTGATTCCCTGGATGCGGGTTGATGGCGAACTAATCTTCGCTGCATCCAATTCCAGGCACGCTTACGCCTCAATGCCTCATGCATAGCGTTACCAGACCAGACGGTACTACTACTGCAAGACTGAAATTCTGTTAAAATTCGTAAGAAGGTACCGCTTTTCGTTTTTTCTTTTTTGTGAGTGAGTGATGCGTGTTTAAAGAGCCGACCTGAAATTTATAGGCGCCAGTTTGTTTATTGTTTTGTAGAGCACGGATGGATGATTGCGCTAATGTGGATAGTGATGCCTGAGCGAACATGTGGGGGCATCTTTCCTAAAGATAAAGCTCGCATCAGAACCCTTGTCGTCGAGAGCAGGCGTGCCAACGATAGCAACGGTGGTCTGTCTTCTTCTTTTTTTTCGTGAGACCTAAATGCAGGCCCAGAAAGATGAATCTGCTGGTTCTTCTTTGGGGCTGGGCCTCTTACGGCTGGGTCCATCTGCATCTTCGAACCAATGGGCCTGTTACAGGCCAACAACAGATCGGATTTGCATCCGCCAATTTCGTGAACGTGATATACCTTAGCACCCATCCACGACAGAAGAACTATTCGAGAATTGTCCTTGCCGGTGCACCACCAATTTCGTAATATACCTCCGCATCCATCCATCCATCCACTCCCAGGACCATGAGAATATGAGATCGTACTAATAAACGTTGAAAAAGGGTCAAAACACCAGCAAATAAAACCGGTGTGTCGGTCACTGACAGTACTATGCTGGGGATATATAATGAAGTTCAACAGGGGCATTATTATAGATAACGGAAAATTACAAATAATCCAACTTTGGTCTCCGAAAAAATTACGGCCATTAGAGCATCTTCAATAGTTACTTAAAAAATCACCTCGAAAGGTACTTTTGGTCAAACAAAAAAATTTTAGAGTCCATTTTAATTATTTACTCTAACAGCTCTTCTAAATATAATGTAAATTTAAACTAAATAAACAACCGATCTCACAATTAGTTGCATCGGAGAGAGGATTGAGGACACCAAAAATGTTTTCACATCTACCTTCGAATAGAGGATTTCTGAGGACATTCGAAAATAGAGAGGTGTTTAGAGGAACTGTTGTAAGATGATTTTTACACTATTCTCTTATAATTTGATTTAAAAAAAGTTAATTGAGAGTTTTGAAGATGCTCTTAGTTCAACAGGGGCATGTAAAAGATCTTTTATCGGTTAAGAAAAATCCAAAGGACTTTTTCACATGGCAACCGTTTGCTCGACTAGCTTGCTAAATCCTGGCAAGAGAACCCGGACGAGTCGTTGGCAGGTGGACATTAACGTCCATTTGCACTTGGATGGCACCTTTTACGGTGGCTTTTGTTCGCCGAAATGCTAGCTGATCCGACATTGGAGGAGGTAGTATCCTTTGGCGGAAGAGCTGGATTACACACACCCGTATGAACTCCCTTCGATTATAAAACAACAACAACAACAAAGTCTTCAGTCTCAAGCAAGTTGAGTAAGCTAGAGATGAAATCCCGAGAGACGACTAAAAAAGATTAACAAACGATAATCAAAGTTTAAAGACGTGAATTGCTATCCTTCACGAACTCCTATCCAAAGCTAACTCTTTGACGATATCTCAATTCATCAGATCTCTCTTCACAGTCTCTTCCCACGTAAGTTTGGTCTACCTCTGTCTCTCTTCGCACCGTTTGATCGACTTACCACCCCGCTACGAACCGGTGCCTTCTGTGGTCTTCGTCGAATATGTCCGAACCACCTCAAACGATGTTGCACAAGTTTCTCCTCAACTGGTGCCACTCTTAATCTCTCTCGTATGTCACCGTTTCGAACGCGATCTCTCGTCATGTGGCCACACATCCATCTCAACATACGTATTTCGGCTACGTGTAGTTGTTAGACATGTCACCTTTTCGTAGGCCAACACTGCTCCATAAAGCATGGCAGTATGAATTGCAGTCCAATAAAATTTAACCTTGAGTTTTTGAGGCACCCTACTATCACATAGAAC
Source organism: Zoysia japonica (assembly GCA_001602275.1). Classification (NCBI taxonomy): domain Eukaryota; kingdom Viridiplantae; phylum Streptophyta; class Magnoliopsida; order Poales; family Poaceae; genus Zoysia; species Zoysia japonica. The sequence goes on along the minus strand of BCLF01000020.1, from coordinate 1,396,776 downwards.
TCCAGAAACTTAACGTTACTTCAACCATCCGGCTTTAATTCTATGACTTACATCTTTATCAATATCCCCATCTTTTTGCAACATTGAACCTAAATAACAGAAAATGTCTTTCTTGAGTACCACCTGGCCATCAAGTTTAACATCTCCCTCCTCGACTACGGTAGCACTGAAATCACATCTCATATACTCTGTTTTAGACCTACTAAGTCTAAAACCCTTTGACTCCAAAGTATGCCTCTATGATTCTAACTTCTGATTCATCCCTATCCTGCTCTCATCCACTAGCACCACATCATCCGCAAAGAGCATACAGCAAGAAATATCTCCATGTAGGTCTCGTGTGATTTCATCCGTCACCAAAGTAAAAAGATAAGGGCTCAGAGCCGACCTCTGGTGCAGTCCTATATTAATTGGAAACTCATCGATGTCTCCCTCACTTGTTCGGACACTTGTCACCATATCTTTCTACATATCCTTAATGAGATTAATGTACTCTGTTGAGACTTTGTGCCTTTCCAATGCTCATCATATAACGTTTCTAGACACTTTATCATAAGCCTTCTCTAGGTCAATGAAGACCATTTGTAGATCTTTTTTCTGTTCTCTATATCTCTCCATCAGTTGTCTTATTAAAAAAATTGTCTCCATAGTGGATCTCCCGGGCATAAAACCAAATTGGTTTTGGGTGACTCTCGTTGATCCCCGCAGACGGTGCTCAATAACTCTCTCACATAGCTTTATTGTGCGGCTCATTAACTTGATCCCTCGATAGTTAGTACAACTTTGCACATCTCCCTTGTTCTTAAATATCGGTACTAAAGTGCTCCGCCTCTACTCGTCAGGCATCTTGTTTGATCAGAAGATGAGATTGAACAACTTGGTGAGCCAAACTATTGCTACATGCCCAAGACACCTCCACACTTCAATGGGAATCCCATCCGGACCCAGCGCCTTACCTTCTTTCAATCTTTTCAATGGCTCCTTTAACTCGGATTCTTGAATCCTTCTCACAAAGTGCCTATTTAAGTCATCGGAAAAGATATCCAACTTAATGGATGAGCTTCCACTATTTTGGTTTAAGAGTTTAGCGAAATACTCTCTCCATCTATCTTTGATCTCTTTATCATTTACTAATAGATGCTCTGCTTCATCCTTGATGCATTTAACTTGAGTGAAGTCCCTAGTTTTCCTCTCTCCGCTTTTGGCTATCTTATATATGTCTTTTCCCCCTTCTTTCGTGTCTAGTCGATGGTACAAGCCATCAAACATTCGACCTCTTGCCTCACTCACCGCTCGCTTTACGGTTTTTTTTGCTATTTTATATTGCTCTATGTTGATTACGCTCCTGTCAAGGTGAACTCGCTTGAAACTCTTTCTTCTCTTTGACAGCCTTCTGGACATTCTCGTTCCACTATCATGTGACTTTGGCTTCACGTCTGGTTCCTCTAGTCACACCAAGCTCCTCTGAGACTATTTTTCTAATGCAAGTGGTCATCTTCAACCACATAATATTTGCATCATCTTCTGCCTGCCAAAAGGCCTCCTTGATAACCTTTTCCTTGAAAGTAAGTGTTGCATCTTCTTTAAGCTTCTACCACTTTGTCATTTTCACCTTGATTTGTTTCCTCCGTAGAAAGCGCAACTGAAAGCGAAAGTCTGCAACCACAAGCCTATGTTGAATTACCACACATTCTCCTGGTATCACCTTGCAGTCTAAGCAATTATGTCTATCTTCCCTTCTTGCTAAGATAAAATCAATCTGGCTACAGTGAAGACCACTCTGAAAGGTTACTAAATGAGAGGCTCTCTTTCTAAAACAGGAGTTCGCAACAAATAAATCGTAAGCTAAGGCAAAGTCCAAAACCCTCTCCCCTTCTTATTCCTACTCCCGTAGCCGAAACCACCATGCACCCTCTCAAAGCCTACGCTAGAAGAGCCAATGTGCCCAGTTAGGTCTCCTCCTATAAAGAGCTTCTCAGCGATAGACACACTGCTAACCACCACATCCAAATCCTCATAGAATTGCTTTTTGACACTCTCATCTAGTCCTATTTGAGGGGCATAAGCACTAATTACGTTCAAAACTAAATCTCCAATAACCAGCTTCACTAGAATAATCATATCTCTGTGCCTTTTGATGTCCACCACACCATTTTTAAACCTTTTGTCGATCACAATGCCTACCTTTTTTTTACTGTCAATGTCCCTATGTATCAAAGCTTCCGATATCTTCCACCTCCTTTGTCTTTTGACCCTTCCATTTTATCTCCTAAACACAAAGAACATTCACACGTCGTCTAATCATAGCATCGACTACCTCTCAAAGCTTACCCGAGAGCAACTCTACATTCTAACTAACTACCCGCAACTTACAAGGCTCGACTAGCTTCCTTACCCCCCGCATCCGTCGAGTCAAATGCGAAGACCCTTGCCCATTTTCTACTACACCCGGGCGACAGCGTAGCGCGCCACTAAAGATGCGACGACCCGATTTTTGCACACTTTTCACCGCATCCAGCTCACGATACGACGCACCACTAAGGATGTGGTGACCTAGCCCTTGCTCATTTTTCACCATAACTGGGTTCCGGCATAACGCGTCGCTAAAAGGGTTACGCCCCAACGAAAAACTTTGTGGTTTCATTTTCATGGGAGGCTAATATAGTTGTTAGCTCGCCACGCCTAACACAACCCACTAAATTATTCGGGCTTATACCTCGTCGCAACATAAGTGAAACCTTCACCCATGTTAGGAAGTGTAGGCGGAGTACCCTCCTCTTTTATCCGGGTTTGAGATCGGCTATGTTAAACATAGAGCTATGTTAAACATAGATGGAGTTTCCCTTCGATTATTAAAAAAAAAAGTAAATTTCAAAGAACTGTAGGTGAATTGCATATTTAACTGTTAATTTTCACAAAACTACATATATTTTTTTGAATAATTACAGATTTTAGAACTTTATCTCAACCCCCACACAAACCTGACAAGTAAACCCAATGACGCTTTTGTGATTAAAAAAACTAAAATATATGGTTCTCTGATAAATTATATATATATATATATATAATATGTATTTTTGTGAAATTAATCCTTAAATCTGTACTTTAGTTATTTGATAATGTTGTCAAAGTATGTGTAGTTCTATGAGATTTTATTTTTAAAATATTGACATCGTGTATTTCTAATATCAACTTTTAACTTTCATTTTATTTATTTATTTTTTCAAACGTGTAAAAGTATTATTTGATGTTTCAAATATCATTAATAATAAATTAAATTATAATAAAATATATTATATTTATCATATTTTTTAAATAAAATAAATAAACAAAGTTGATGTTAAAAATAAACATGTCAACAATTCAAAAGATAAAGACATCACTTTCTAAACAGTAATTTTGTTATAATAAATAAAATCACAAAGTGTATTTTTTATATTTTTAATTGATTATCGATACTGTCACGACAACTATAGTAAAAAAAACATACCCCAATTCAAAATAGAGATCCTCTGCTTCAAACGCAGCAGAGGATCGGGATCCCGCCCATAGAACCCCCAAACCCCTGCGGCACAGTGGCCCCAGCAGTCAGAGACACGCCCCTGCCACTTGTCGCTTCCGCGTGAGCCTCGCGCGGCGAGACGGACCCTCTGCGCCCTTTTATCATTTCATCACAGCTAGCAGTTGAAGAAAATAACAATCCACGCGAGCAGGGCGAGGTCGTTGGAGTAGCCCCCCGAGTTCCTCGCAATCAGTTGCGTGACTAGCTTCTATCTTCCATGGCAGCAGCGGAGAAGCCGGCAGATCTTGGTGAGTGCAGAAACTTCGTTCTTTTTAACCTGCGCGCACTGGCTAAGCTCCGCCGGGTTCTCTGTTTCTCGATCTGGTCCAGGGCCGCCGTTGGGGATATCGCCGGCGACACCAGACATTATGCAAAAGCCGCATCGGCAGTCGGGAACCACTGGCGCGGATGATTCTTGCTGCACTGCTCTGTCCACGGCCATGCCGGCGCCGGAGCCAGTGCTGGCCGGCCGTGGCGAGATGGGTAGCGACGGATTCAGCTCAGAGCCGTCTCAATCAGCACGGCTTAGCCCTGCGGCCCCTGCCAAGGTGGAGAGTGGTGGGTACAGCTCGGCGCCGTTGTCAGTCAAGGAACTGTCTGAGTCTTCGCTGGTGGGCCCTGCTAAGGTGGAGAGTGGCAGATTCAACTCCGTGCCATCGCCTGACGGGGAGCCGTCGCCATCTGAAGCAGAGGATTCGGGAGAACTGGACTGTGCTGTGAGCACGCAGGAGTCCAGCAGCACCTTGCCGGCTCAGGAATATGACAAGATTGCACAGCAGCGGGATCAAGGCAGCGCCGATGACACTGGTCATGGTGCTAACAATCATTTCCCAACACCGGATAAAGTGGAGCCTACCCCACCGAAGTGGAGGAAGAAGTCGACCAAAGGGGTGCCCCGATTCAAGGTGATGAAAGATAGAATCTTAAAGCCGAAGATGACACCTAAGAAGTCCACACTGGATAAGGTTAAGAAGAAGAAGAAACTGCAGCAGGATGGCAGTGAACATGTTGGCACAGGCACTTCTAATATCGCGAAACGGAAATTGGATTTAGATACCTCTAAAAGTAAAGCGTGTTTCAACAGAGCCATGCTCACGAGAAATTTGAGATGCCTAGCCAAAAGTCATGGTTTGCAGGATGATACAAGTGCACGCATGAGGAGAAAGAGAGGGAAGAAGAGAAAATTCATGATATCTAAGCACAAGGAAAGTGGTCTAGCGATGGTGTCTTACCAGAGTAACCAAACTAATGCATCATCCTCCACACGTGTTCAACATGCGGGTTTTTCCCAACTTGATATTGTACCCCAAAGAAGTCAGGTGCAGAAGTTGGTGTTGGGCCTTGATGAGGAGACATTGCAAGTGTATGATGTTCTTAGGAAATGGGATGAGAGCGATAGTGAGAGTTTCGAAGGGTTTGATATTGGTAGCGGACCTAAATGGGATGAAAGACGATGCATCCTAGAACAATGTGCTGATGTATTCATTGCCACAATGCATGATCTATTGGGTAATGTCCTGACACCTTTTTATATATGTATGACTGCAAATGGAAGAAAAAAAAGGATCACATTACATTAATAAAAGAGGATATTACAAGAGAATGCCTTCTAATATGACCTTTTCTGAAAAGTTTAGGAAACCTTGTACGATCACAGATCACTTGAAATGCCCATTTTTTCTTCTTCTTGATCAAGATGGTACACTAAAAAATATTACTATTAAAGTTTCCCACCTTAGTCTTTTCTGTTGAATCCAAGGAAAAAGTGAAAAAGTTATTCCTTGATAAGATTTTAATATTTATAAACTCCTTAACGATTTTCAGAGTTAGTCAGTTTCTTATCCTTAAAAAGAATGCTTCTTGGCTCTAAAAAGAACTTTTAATGCATTTCAGCTTCTAAATGATAGAAATAATGTACATTACCTTCAAGCATGCATATTGGAAAGGAAGAAAAAGTTTGACCACATCACTTGTCATTTATATATTTATTATTATTTGAACAACTATGTGATACATTCTTTTGTAGTAGCATTTAATATTACTGGCTCAAAATTGGTGCCTGGATGTCAATCCTTTATTAAGACAATGCCTTTCACAGCTGCTAGTGATATTGGATTCAATAAGATCTTCTGCTTACATGGAAGATGTTTGAGTTGGATTCTAAATTCTGAACTGCTACTTGTCAGGGCCCAGAAAATTCTCTCGGTGGGGAGGATCGGTTATTGATTCTGTAGTTGGTACTTTTCTGACACAAAATGTTGCTGATAATTTGTCAAGGTAAAATAAGACATGAATGATGAATATGCGTTTATCCACTGTTCATGTTCCATGCTGGACTAAATATCCTCTTCTTTGCTGCACTCCCTCTGCATGTTTCAATAATTATTTTATACCCTTTTAATAATAATACAGCAATGCTTTTATGAACCTGGCGGCAAAGTTTCCTGGCAGTAAGACCTGCTGTAAAGCTGAGGAATGCTCAAGTATACATCCATTGTTTGATGGATTTGAAGAAAATTTGAATTCTGAGAATGAAGATGGGTATGAGAATAAAGAGATACGAGGTTATTATGGTCAAGAATACAGAACACTAATAGAGAGGTTTATTGCTGATATGAAACATAAAGACATGTCTACTTTGGACAAAGAGCATCTAATGAGCATGGTGAAAGATAAGTCTGGAAATCCAATATGCACTGAGAAAACTCTGAGAAAGTTCATTGCTACATTGAAGCCTGAAGCCACATCTGACTGGGACAAATTACGGGAGGAAGCATATCGAAAAGGGTACAATTACAAGAGTGGAGAAAGAATAAATGATGCAGTAGATTGGGAATCAGTACTACATGCACCAACACTCGAGGTTGCAAAATGCATTGCAGCCCGGGGACAGCATTACCTTATGGCATGCCGCATACAGGTATGTGATTGCAAGACAAAACTAACATCTTCACATTTCTAAATTCTTCTCAACAATTATTTGCTGTACTATGTTTCAATATATCTCAACCACAAAGAGAGGAATGTACTCATCTTAGAAAAAGAACACAATCGGATAGTATACCTGCATCCATATTTTCTAAATTTATTAATATACAACTAGTGTGTAGTTACGAAATATAAATTTTGGAAAGTTAACTGTAGATCTTTTGATGTCCTACATTACTATTATAGAATGGAGGTAGTATTATTGAATCAATATTTAATTTAAGAACTATTGGACATCATGTATCATATACATTGAGCTTCAATGTCAACACAACTAGTTAATCTCTCATGTCACTAAAGAACTGATGGTCTGATACTCTGATATTATCCTTTGTCATGTGTCCTAACAAAATATCATTTATATTTACTGGATACAAGTGCTAACATACCAGTTTATCATTTCTACAGGCATTTCTCGCACGTATAGAGAAGGATCATGGAAGCTTTGACCTGGACTGGCTTAGATATGTACCACGTGAAAGTGCAAAGTATGATTATATTCACGCAGCATAAATTAACGTCTATTACTTCACCCATTTTGTTCTATTATTTCTTGTTGAAATACCAGGAAACATCTTTAACATAATATTCTGTTATGTGCATTTTTTATTTTCCTGTTAAAATATTGAAAAACTTTCTAATATATATATATAGAGTACCACTTAGAACCATAATTGAGCATACCCCTGTAGAAGTATTTTTGGAGAAATGTCATGGCATTCGTAGAGAGAAACTGCTAGCAGGCTATATGACTAATATGAGCATCTATTTGTATAATGGAATTTCTTGAAACAGTTAATTTTATCTTCTTTTTTCTTGGTGCTAGAAATTATCTGCTCAGTATAATGGGGCTTGGAGATAAAAGTGTTGACTGCATCCGCCTTCTGACATTGAGGCATAAAGCATTCCCAGTAAGTTGTATTTATAAGGTCATCCAAACCAGCCAAATGGCCATGTGTACTCAATTATTCTTTCAGGTTGATGTAAATGTTGCTCGCATAGTCACAAGGCTAGGATGGGTACAACTTCAACCATTAGAGGGTTCTGCGGAATTTCATTTAGTTAACTTGTAAGATTGATCTTAAACTGAATTTTTTAACACTATGATAATAACTTTTTCATAATTTCTCTTTCCTCTTATTGAAGATATCCAGTCATGCGTGATGTACAAAGGTATCTATGGCCTCGGTTGTGTACAGTCGATAAGGAAAAATTGTAAGTCGATCTGACATACCTGCCATTACTCTTAGCTTATCCATCTGACATATCTGCCAAAACATAGGTATGAATTACATTGTCTTATGATAACATTTGGAAAGGTATGTGTACATTCTCAAGTAATTAATAATGTGTATTACATTTTTTTTAGCTATTAATACTTTTTATTGCTGTGGATGTTTGATTGCGTAATCAGGTAATGTGCACAAAAGCAAGTCCAAATTGCAGTGCTTGCCCTTTCAGTGCAAAATGCAAATACTATTGTAGTACACTTGGCAGGTAAGTTCCACATTTTCTACTTGAATTGATTTTTACAGTACAATCCAACTTGCTGTTATTGTGTCTAGACTCCTTACTGAAATGATAGGTGTTGTCTGATTTCGACCCAAACTAGTACCATCTTCCTAGCTACCAAATGAGACCTGATGTCAGATGGCAGAAATTTATAATTTTCTTTTTCAAAAAGAGAATGACTTGTTCAGTGTTTTCTTTCTATGTTTGAGTTCCAATATTTGTTAGAATGTGCACTGGGGTCTTGAAATAAAATACTGAACCGTGACATTTGTTGTACCAGACTTTCCCTTCCTCCTGCGGAGGCCCATGGAAATGGAAGTGGCAAAGAAGAAATGAGCATGGTTATTTCTGGAAACTCCCTTATATCTAATGGTGGTTGCTTGCCAAGTTTTCAGCAAACATATCAACATAGAATCGAAATAAGCAGGACTGCTGAAAAGCAATACATCCATAGCTGTGAACCCATTGTTGAGGTGCCACCAAGTCCAGAACATGAATACAAAGAAGTATCCAATGAGCTAGAAGAATCCTACGAAGATTATCCATGTGATCTTGAAGATATTGTGCCGGAAGGAGTGCAGTATGATGCTGAAATAGATCTTACTTCAAGCAAGCATATGATGAACAATCATTCTTGGACACCAAATAATGGAAAAGACTTGGTCCTGATCAACCAACAATGCAGTTTTGGCGAAAATAAAAAGTTAAAAAACAGTGGTCGTCTTAGGACAGAACACAATGCGTATGTAATAAGCTTTCTTGATATATTTGAGATTTCTTCTCTGAAATCAGTTCCTTATTTGTTTTTTGCACATTGCTTTTGCAGGTATGTACTCCCAGATGATCATATAATTATAGATGGGGTGTGTTATATTCTGCGATTCTTAAGTTTTCCATTGGGTATTTACTTCAGTGACATTAACTAACTTAGTGATTAATTTTTCCCTGTAGCACTTTGAAGAGAGGGTTCCAGAAGATCCAAGTCCTTACCTCCTAGTTGTTATTTCTTGTCCTGATGATGATATAGTGAAAGGCACTATATTGGTGAGCAGAATTTCTTCTTGGAAAGTCTAATTTTGGAAAGTGTTCGTTATGTACATGGTAATAATATGGAACAGTTTTGTTACATAGTGGCAAAACTGACTCCTTTACTGATGATGGCTGAGGTCTTATACATTAAAACTAAGTCACTTAATTGATCAATGGAAATTTCCAGTGAAAGCCATTGTTTCTGCATTTTGTAAAAAGGGTTATACATTTCAAACAATCTATAAAATAGGCACATAAAAACCTTCTGCTAATTCAAAAAATAATTGAAACTGTTGACAAATCCTTATCAGTAATTTATTATTATTATGGATGAGATTAGTGCGAATTGATGTATAATTGATGTAATTTTTAAATCACTTCCTCTTCTTTTTAAACTGTTTTGCACACGTCAATAAGCAGATACCCTGTCGGACAGCAACTAGAGGGAACTTTCCGTTGAATGGTACATACTTTCAAGAACACGAGGTATGCATCCTTTGATTCTTTTTTGTTCCCGAATATTTTTCATTGTAAATTTAATACCCAATAAGGTTTAGAGTACCAGATTGGCTAAAAACTGATCCATCTTCTGTAGGTTTTTGCTGATCACCAGTCTAGCCGTTTCCCAATAAGTGTCCCCAGGAGCTGTCTCTGGAACCTGGAGAGATGCATTGTATACTTTGGTTCATCTATACACTCCATCACAAAAGGTATTATATCGGTCGGATGAAGCAATAAAGTGATGAATGGGGTTGCTGATGAATTGAATTAACTGATGGTCTTGCCATCCTCAGGTCAAACAAGACAAGATATTCAGGACTGCTACAAGAAAGGTAAGTGTCATCATGTGGCTGTGAACCTTTTCAATTTTCTTTGTTTATACAGTTTATTTGTTGAGCCTATTGCAAGATGTGCTTGGAATCCCAGAAACTTAATAGTGGGCCGAGAAGCCACCCAAGATACATGACATCTCTTCTTTGAACTGACGATTCCAAGCATCGAAGTAGCTTTCTTCTTTGTTAAGTTTTCTTTACACTTGCTGAGAATGATTTTTCGTTTGTTTTTTTTTTTCGCAGGATACATCTGCGTGCGAGGATTTGATCGGGCTACAAGACAACCGAAGCGCATATGCGGCACTCTGCATGCCACCAACAGTGAGAAGAAGGAAGGCAAAGACAGCCCTGCGAAGAAGGCAAGGACACCAGCGAAGGCGAAGAAGAACGAGGCGGCGGCATCTTCTGCGAACGAAGACAGAAAGTGACGACTGAGGCGTCCGGGCCAAAATTGCTGTTTGACGTAGTCGTGTGCAAATTGAAGCTGTGACAATGCTGAGCGAGTCCCTGCCCTGACTCGGTGTGAGTGTGAGACGCAGATGGATGATGGTTTGTAGAGCGACCGCGTGAGTGAATAAATGGTGGAGGTCTCTCACCAGTTGCATGGCAGAGCTTGTGCGTCAACCTGCCGTGTCGCCGGGCGTTCCTTGCTCGCGGTCTCGGCGTTCGCGGAGCTCCTGGATCCTGGAGACCGTGCTGCACGGCGGCGCTGGAGGCGGGGGCCGGGACGGTGGGAAAGATCATAGAGATATAGGAAAGCGGTGCATGCCCTTTTTCGGCAACGTGTTTCCTTTTAAAATATTTTCAGATAGTTTCAGATGTTTTCCAGGGTCTTGGTTCATCGGCAAATTTTTAGCATGCAAATCTACTTTGAATGAGCTTTATAACTAAAATCGAAAGGTTTTCGATCCAAACGGCTGTGCTGGTCCAAATGCCAAACCCCATAACAGGGAGGGAATTTCACTCGTCAGCAAAATCAGGCCTGCAGTAAAATCTTCTGCGGCTGGCATCCACGAGCAGTCGAACACCAAGTTGGAATCAAACCACACCAAGCCATGCGCTGAAGCACATCCATCCATACAGGGAATCAAACAGATTAACAGAACATCAAGCTCGGAATGAACAGCGCAGATTTAGCATTAAACTCCATTCCAAACTCTCCATAGTAGCATTGCGGTCTCACAAAATAACTACTACAGCAACACAAAAAATTTGGTGGCATCTCATTGTTTTGGTGAGGTACATGAACAGCATTTGGAGCAACACTTCACTAGCGCCCCCGCCCTGATGACAAATTCCTTGGATGCATGGCCTGCATAGAACACGAGGAGAAAGTCATGTAAGTGTATAGAGATTGTTCGGAGGTATGATTGAAATAATATGAAAAATGATAATCTAAGTTCGATAATACAAAATCAACCAGTTCGGTAAATGGTACCAACAAGCTAAGAACCTAGGAATGAAAGATGATAATCAAACAGCCTTAGTTCTAAACTGACAAGTCACAGCAGAAGTCAGGCTAATTAACAATAAAACTTTCATTTTGCTTTAAAAAGGAAGATCCCAGAAATGACCAAGGCATGGCATTTGCACCTATGATCATCACATCAACAAACGTCTACAAGCATTCATTGCATCAATATACAACTACATTATCAGCTGATCCAATGCCCGTCATAACAGATACAAAATCAAACTGGGATGACGGTCTATAAAAATCAAGCGATTCAGTGTGATAGAGATGGAACAGGTACTGTAATTCTCAGGCTACAGAACAATAACAACCAATCCTAAAGGTGAATCATCTCGCATCAGCACTGATTGCCACCCAGAGAACAATGCAAGCAACAGGAGCATTAAATGAAGAGGAGCCAAGGCATTTCACCTTTACGCGGAGGGGATCTCGACCTCGCCGTCGTCGATCTCCTGCTGCAGATCTTTGGGGTCCTTGCCGTCGACGGTGCAGCCGACGCTAACGCAGGTGCCGAGGATCTCCTTGACGGTGCCGGCGAACTCCTTGGCCATGGACCTGGGCCTCATGGTCCTGGCGATCTCGATGACGTCGTCGAGACTGATGTTGCCCGAGTGCTTGATGTTCTTGACCTTCTTCCGGTCCCTCTCGGGCTCCTTGAGCGCCTTGATGACGAGCGCCGCGGCGGAGGGCACCACCGAGACCTTGGCCTGACGGTTCTGCACCGTGAGCTTGACGGTGACGCGGAGGCCCTTCCAGTCCTTGGCCGTCTCCTTGGCGATGTCCTCACCGATCTTCTTGGGGGAGAGACCGAGCGGACCGATCTTGGGGGCCAGCGATGACGCCGCGCCGACCTCGCCGCCCGTCACGCGGACGAACACCTCCACCACCTGCGTCGGGTCGAGCTTGGGCGGCATGGCTGCTGGTGCTCGGAGGACGGCGGCGGCGGGTGGGAAGGGAGAGCTTGGGAGCGCGGGTGGCGGCGTAGGGTTTCAACGCAAAGGTTACGTGCACTTATATATACTGGTAGTGTGCATCGGCTGCGTTTCGCCGGTGGGTGGGCCTCTTGGGAGGGTCATGTCTGCAGTCCAAAAAAGCCCAATTCGAAAATGATTTATTTGGGCTTCCGAGTCCAGAAATCTCGGCAGCATCGAGGAATAATCACCACCTAGATGAAAAACCATGCATAAAATTGGTGGTGATTAACTGACAACCATTCCCTTGTCTTTCTTAACATATCGTAGCTTGTAGGTATGATCAAATGACCAAAACATAACCATCACAAGAGTGGACGGCAGTTGTTATTTTTGTGTATGATCAAGAAACAAGAACAAAATTATGCATATAAGGATTGTTCTTTCAGTATTTATGAAAAGGTGGTTAGACTCGTTATGTAATTTGTCTGTTTGACTTTAGTCGATCCATCTATATAAAAAATAAAAGGGCAGACCAACAAGATTTGAAGATCATGGGAACAGGATACCACCACAAATCGTTTGTTCCATCTCATCAACGCAAGGAAAATGGAGTATAACAAAAACTCAATATCGAACTAAGAAAACAATTAATATCGTTAAGGAGTGCCATTCTGCATCACCACATTAAAAAGAAAGCACTATATATTATTGCCTCAGCAACTACTAAACGACTCTGAATGTCCTTATTCCAACAGTTAGAAAAAATGATATAATCTCAAACTGACACAACAAAAGAATACTAGTAACGAAAAAAAAACTAAATGATACTCCGCTCTAACAAGAAAAAGGAACAAATATATATAAAGACACATCAGCTGATCAAATGCCAAAACCAGAGCTACATGTGAAATGGTACGCATTCTACAATTAATAATAACCCTTTCCCCCTTTTTTGATAACCCCAACCTCAACCAATAGATCTTTTGATAATCTCAATTCCCAACCTCAACCAATTGATGAAGTTCCATGCTGACTTTGGAATGATTTTAGGACCCCGGAACAACACTCCTAGAGAAGTGTATCGCTACTTTGCGCCTCATTTCGCGGATGCACCAGCGGCTACTGATGTGCGACCACCACGATTACCAGCATATCCAGCACCGTGGTCAATCCTCTGGTAGCCAACATCAGCACCACGCACCGAGCCACCTCTGCCCCCATAATCCGACCTGTAACTGAATTCACCCCTTCCGTAACTCCTTCCTCCACTGTAGCTACCACGGCCTCTCGTGCCTTCAGTTCTGAAGCTGTTACCCCTACCTGGTGCAAACCTGCCACCTCCTCTGCTGGAGCCTGAAAAGGGGAGGGAAACATAACGATTTAATAGAGAAAAGATGAATAATTTGATAGCGATCCAACAGAAATTGATACCGGCCAACACATAAAGCAAATAGACACATGTTCCCAATACAATTGGGATGTGAATCACTTGTGGAGATTTGACTAACAGAAGTTGGGCACACTTACAGTGAGATCCTCTAATTCTCAAGAATTACTGACAAAAACTATGTTTAGGCCCATCTAAATCTTATTGCCCAAAGCAAGCCCCTTGTTAGCAAGTTAGCATCAAAGGTAATCCATTCCATTCATGCTAGATACTTGCCTAGATCAAAGATATGGTAGCTGAATAGCAATGATAGATGTTGGAAGGACCACCTATGATATATCATCCTATAATCTTGGATCTATGGATACAACCTGAATTGTAGCATATACAATGCAACATTCATTCACATTCTTATGACTCATATGTCGAAAGCAGGATCATGAACCTGTTTGGCACAACTGGAATTTGTTAAAAAAGCAGCTTATTTGAACAGTTAGTGAAAAGCTGCTGAAAAATAAGCTGCTTTTTAGTTCATTCTGAAAAGTAGTTGAACTAATAAGCTGTGAAATAAGTTTGTTGTTTGGCACAGCTTTTGTTTATTTCTATGAATATGCTGGAAATAAGTTGTGCCAAACAGAGCCCATGTATGAATTTTGATGTCTGCCATGCTAGTGTAAACAAGTCAACTGATTCGTATGGGCCAGCATAATAAAGACATCACAAAAACGTATAGTGCTGTATTATATTATAAACTGACCACGGGCACCAGCCGTTCTCTTTTCCTCTACGTAACATTGACGACCGCCAATCGTTACTGGAGAAGCCTGCAGTTAAAAACAGTTAATCAGTTACACTTAGACTACTTAGTTACTCGATCACATACTCAAACCACACTTTCCAAAGGCAGTATATAATGACAATAAATATCAGGAACAGAACAAGAGAGTATTCATTTAGGCAATATGTTTAGAACTTACTAATACATTAGATCTAATCATCAAAGGACATTAAAATCAAACCATCAAAGAATGAACAAGAAACTAATCACACAAAAATATCATAAAAGGTGAATTAAAATCATCAATATTTACAAAATTGCATATCCATATACCTCAAGGAACTGAGAGAAAGAGGACATAACAAAATGTGTCAGTCTTCCTGCTGTTGTACATTTTAACATATACCACAGGGAATCTTATTATGTACCAATTTACATATAGCATTCATAATCAATCAATTTGATAAACTCTAAACAGCTAACCTAGGATTTATCTGTCTGCATTTGTCTGCCTATTTGGAATATAAAACGTTCCACCAAAAAATCCAACTACTACAAATAACTACTTTGCATTTCCTACAAAGGTCCAGCATTCAAAAACAAGGTACAAATCTTAGAACACATCGTGTAATGCTCACTAAATGCCATGAAATAGAATGTGAAAGGCCATTCAATTAGTTAGGGTAATGTGCACAAGTGAAACAGCTGTAAAAGAATGTCTTCATCAGCACATCTATAGAAGACATCATGTAAATGATGTGATGTTAAAATATTACCTCTATAGCACTCTGAACAGCACTAGCCTCTTCAAATTCAACAAAACCATAACAGAAACCTTGAATCTACATTCAAATGAGAAAATATCAGTGTCAACTTCTGAGATCAGGATAGTAAAAGAATATCCCAAAGCCAATACATGGCAGAAAAAAGTACCTTATTGCTTCTAACTTGAATGCCATTTTGCTTGATGGTGCCAAACTTCTTGAACTCATCTTCCAGTTGAGTCTCAATGGCATTTAAAGGTAAATTCCTCACGTATATCGCATGTGCATCAACTTCAAAAAAGACGTTAGTGTTTAGAGATACTAGTGAGACGTAGCAAGTTTTGGCTGAAACTATAGATGTAACAAACACCTTCTGGCTCTTGGGTATTGCTGTTCTCGGGGTTAGAACTGAAAGGTGTGGCATCACTTATAGGAGCAGAGGCATGAGGCTGCTTCTCTTGTTTGGGTGGTGCAGGCCTAACAGGAGGCGTGGGAGCTGGCAATGGAACTTCTTTCATGACTTTGACCTACCAGCAGGGGAATTTATATTGTTAATAGTGGAGTACAAAAAGTTTGCATTCTCACAAAGCATTAAATAAATCATCTTCTCCAAAGGCGGCAACAAGCCATTAAGTAATCTTAAGTGACAAATACGTACTAAAAAGCATTACACATGAACAGATTGAACAGAGTTCCAGAAGGGGATAAGATTACCTAAGACTTCATAAGTATTTTTAACAATGCACTTATGAAAGCTTCATAGTTTTGTAAGTGTAAAACGATTCTAAAAAAATACTTAGCATGTGAAATAAAAGGAGATAATGATTATATAAAACTATATTATGATGTCGTAGGTGCATGAACGGTAAATGCAATTCAAAATTTGAGGAAGTTGCTTTTGGAAACCTACAATTGAGGCGTATGACTTCTTTGGCGCCTCCTCTTGTGACACTGGGGTAATAGTAGTTGCCGTAACTGGTGCTACATTGTTTGGAACTTCATTAATAACCTCTGGAACAGGCTGTTTCTCCTCCACGGCTTCCTCTGGTGGCGGATTGTAGACTTCCTCCTCCTCCTCAGGCTGCAATGGTGCAGGATCTACTACATGCTGTTCCTGCTGTGGTGCGGGATCTACAAACACCGGAAGACAAGCAAATTCACCTTATGCCTCACAAAACGAAACAGAGCTGCAGGCTCCCAATGAACGCAATGAACACACCGTGTTCAGGAATGGCAGGCTCAACAGCTGGAGCAGCTGTGCCATTAGGCAGTGGGGCGGCCACAGGTGGGACTGCAACATTCGGCTCCGGCTGTGCCACTGCAGCAGCGGGGGCAGGGCCATCCGCAACAAAACGGAACATATCGTTGAGCACAAAGTAGCCCTTCTCCTGCGGGGCAAGGAAGAAGGACTGCGAGAACTCGCGGCGCACGCCATCGCGGCCGGTGAGGTGGCCCGTGACGAGCACAGTGACGCCGCCACTGAGCGATTCCTGCGAGTCCACCGTCCTGATCTCGGCCTTCGCCACATCCATCTCCATGATCTTCTTGTTGATCGCCTGCAGGGCAGCGGAAGGCACACAAAAACACCCAGCGGTTCAGTGTCGCGACCGGGACAGAACCAATACGAAATTAACGAAGAGGCGCCCAGATCTGGGAACGCCGGGGGGTGCCACTCACCTCCATGGTGGTGACGGAGTCCATGCCGTCAGCGCTGGCGGGGCGGGCGAGGCGGCTGGCGTCCTGGTAGAAGCGGTGGACCAGATCCGGCGACTGGTGCAGAACGAGGTAGTACTGCTGCACGAACGCGTTGCCCACCTGCGCATCGTGAAACTAACAGATCAGCTCTGGAACTGTGGCGAGGAGGAACCGCGCAAAAGGCGCGGCCGAGGCTGCTTACCACTTGCGCGGAGGGCGGCGCCTCGGGGGCGGGGGCGGAGCCGGCGGGCTGCGGCGCGGCCATGGAGGGCTGGATCGGGGGGTGGAGGGGTAGAGCTAGGGGTTTGGGTAGGCGCGCGTGGTGAAGACTGGAGAGAGAGGCGCACGGTTCCCGGCTCGTGCGGCGGCGGCGGCGTGGTGCGGCGTGCGGAGGCGGGTTGGCGGCTCGCTCTGGGGGGTTTAATGCGTACGGCGAGATCTGGCAACGCCGCCGCCTGTCTGCTGGGAGATCTCGTCTGCTGGGGCTTTGGTGTACTACCGCTGCCTGGATTCACGGCACATATCTACCGACGTAAACACCACAAGTTGAAATAGTCGAACCTTCGAATTCGATTCCGTTTCAGAAAAAAACTTTCGATTCGATTTCAAAGTGATAATTGTTTGGCCGTTAAGGGGACCTTTGGAACAAAATAATTGTGTTGTACAAAATGAAGAAATTGAATTAAAGGAAACAATCATTCACGTGTCCTTAAAATAGACCACCTTTGAAATATGATAATTTTTCTCAATTCCAGTGTATTTCTTTTGAAATTGAACTGAGCTCTGTTTGAAATGTAAAAAAATTTCTAATTTTTATGTTTTCTGTAAAATTGAACTGATTTTTATGCAATTCCTATAAAATTCATATTCCAAACGGTGGCATGATTCCGTGAAAATTATATGCAATTCCATGAAATTCATGTTCCGAACGAGCCCTTCATGCGAATTTTTTTCGTTTTAAATGGGCCCTAAAGTATTCGTTTTAAACGAGCCCTTCATGTGAAGTTTTAAATGGGCAACTCACATAATTACAACACGTCAACACTACCCTAGGCGCATCTGAACTTACGAAACACTAAGAACATGTACTCGTTGATCATCCAAAGTACACTTCCTTGCCTCGTCAAAATGCTTTTGAGTAATGGGATCCATGAACCCTACGTGGAGAAAACATTACTCCCTCCATTTTAAAATATAAGTATTTTTAAATTTAGTCAAAATCAAATTTTATCACTTTGATCACTAATAATATATAATTAATAATATTTTATCATATAAAAATAATATTTTTTAATTCATCATTAAATAAACTTTCATAAAAATTATATTTTTATATTAAAAATTATGTAATTTTCTAAATATTATTGATAAAAGTTAAAAGATTTTGAGCTTACCCAAACCTAAAAATGTTTATATTTTAAAACGGAGGTAGCATATAACACACACCGTGAAAATAATGTTCACGTGTCCATTATTTTCATCATAAATTAATCAGTGACATACAAACATATGAGCTACATAAAGAATTGCTGTCCCTCAGTTTACTTCACAAACTCCTTGGATATCTATAGAAAAATAGCTGCAGCATATATATTCCACATTCCGTTGTAATCTCTGGTTCTGTTCGCCACCCTTCATAGGTTTCCATCGATGGATGGCAAAGATGATGGGTCCCATTTATGGTGGCGCAAAATTGCACTGCCGAATGTACTCATCGTCGTAATCCACATACTTGGTCCAAAGGTGCCTGAACTGGTTCATACCAATATCCAGCCAGGGCTTCATGTTACCGTTGAAATGCACAACAGCTGCATTCCTGATCTCCTCCATGCTGATGCTTGGATCGTACCCGAGTCCAAGAACATGCCAAGATTTGTCCAGCGGCTTTGTGGTGGAGTAGAATGTGATTAAGCCTGGGGGCAGTGTTCCTAGCTTCCATAATGTCCGGTTCTCATTCTGAAAATCAAACGACCAGCAAGAAAGTCATGTAATGATAAGCAATTAGCAGGAGGAGAGAAAAAAAAAAGAGTACTGGCAGAAAAATACTCCATCCACAGGCAGACTATGATGTTTACAAGGATAGACTCAAAGAATTATATATTTTACTTTGTTGTATTTTTAGGCAGTGGGCAATAACTACTGATTAAAATAAGATTAACATAACAGCTTAATGGATACAAAAATAATCCTTACTAAACTAAGAATACAAATCTAAAATTTAAATTTCGAAACAAGAGAAACTGTATTTAAATGATTACCTGATTCTGCCAGTAATGGTACTGCTCGGTACTCTTCTCCCTCCTCCAAGAATCAAGATCAAAGAAGTTCATGCCATATGCCCACCCACAAGCATTAGGATCAAACTTTGCTTTGATAAGGGGGTGTGAGAAGTTCATATACTGCTTATACCGATGAAAAGACCCAAAGCATGTTTCTACAGCTCCATTCACCTTCCCATCCATGTCAATCTTCCACAGCTCTGTAAGATCTCTCTGTACCACCACATCGTCATCTAAGAACAGAATCCGATGCAGCTTTGGGTACATCTCAGGCAAATAGAATCGCAGGTGATTCAGCATCGACAGATACTTGGGATTCCTAAACTTCATATTGCTAGCATCTTTGGTGGCATTCTCAAGCTTGTTCTCAAAATAGAATTTCTGGAGGTTTGCTGACTCCAGCTGCCGCAGCACAGGAACGTACGAGGAGTTCAGAAACTTATAATCCTCAAATGCTTTGACTTCATAGTGTGCACCTTTTAAGTCCATTCGGCGTATTATCACCTGCAGAAGAATAGCATAAAAGTTTGAACTCAACTTTCACAGAAACTACAAATGGACCAATGACCATGCAAACCAAACTTATTTTGATAACAAAAAGGACAGTAGTCGATAATTTTAATGCCCAGAAGAAGACTTTGACAAATTTGGAGCCAGTATAAGATCTTGCTATCTAAGTCTTTTACTGCATTAGTTTATCACAATAGTATTCTAACAGGGATGATTCAACCCCTTGTAGGTCTGAATACGGAAGGGGCAAAATTTAGTACTCAATTAGCTTGTTATCATTGCCAACTGTTCTGATCTGCCAATACAAGATATGCAATAAAGATTAACGTTCTATAAGATCCGATGAACATGGCTTCCTTCCGTCTACAAGTATTTGACTCACTAATTCTTTTTAGCTGAGTAGGAACTTTGAACTCAACTTAGATGTGTGCTGGTTTGCTAGTACAAACAAAGATGATTTATTACACTAAGGGCATGCCACGTTTCTTTCCAGTGCCAACATAGCATCCAGAAACAATAATTCTAAATCAATTTGAATGATTATTCTTCAATATGATCCTTCTGCTAGTTACGAGACAACAGTTTGCAAACGACAATTTTGACATGGTTATCATTTCCCTTTGCTGTTCCTTAAGATGGAGTTAAACAGACAACGAAAAGAAATTTCGCAGCATAAATGAAAGGCCAACAAACAGTAGAGCAAACCTGCATGGCACCAAGGTTCATCCGGTCGGTTACAACATGGAAGACGTGCTTCGACGGATCATGTGAGTTGGCTACGGCGGAGCGAACGACGCAAGAGGCCGCGAGCACGTTGTCCGAGAAGATGGCGTAGTGAAAGAGCGCGGGGTCCTCAAGTGCGGGTGGCGGTGGCACCGGGTCGGCGTAAAGGTCGGGCCTGTTGATCCGCTCGGCCGTGAGGTGGACGGCGAGGCAGTGGAGCGGTTTGGGGATGGACTTCGCAGCGATGAGGGAGGCGAACGCGCCGCGCTTCTTGGCGCGCGCGAGCAGCTCGTTCTGCCCGAAGATGGCGTCCTTGAGGCGCTGGATCTTGAGCTGCGGGTCGAAGAGCGGCTTGGACTCGGCGATGGCGGCGCGCGCGGCGCGGATCAGGTCCTTGGCCTGGAGGTCGAGCCGCCGCGCCTCCTCGGCCGCGGAGTCGGACGCAGGGTCCGAGGCAGCCGCCGCGGCGGCGCCGAGCGCCCGGAGCGTGGCGGTGAGGTTGCGGTGGAGTGAGGAGAGGAGGCGGAGGTGGCGCGCGCGGTCGAGGTGGAGGCGGCGGGAGGCCGCGGCGAGCGC
>BCLF01000020.1:1352981-1374875 GCA_001602275.1 Zoysia japonica | reverse complement strand
TAATCCAAGTGTGGGGGCGGGGGCTCGTGGCCGCGTACCAGATTGACAAGGACCGGCACTCTACTTCTGTCCCCACCTGTCAGTAGCCGGAGATCCGGTGTTGGTTTGGGCGGTAAACCACTGGACCCGATGGGAATGTCGCCGACTGATCCACCGCTGGGTGCGGGTGCGCGGTGGCCGGAATTCTGGTACCGCGCCGGCGGCCGGTGGGAGGGCACAGTCGTCGCCTGCATTGGATTTGGGTTCCGGATCTTCCTGCAGCTAGCATCTCCAATAGATCTCTTAAAATCATGTCCGTGTACATGTCCATCTCACTTACCTCTGTTCATAAAAATAAGTATTTTTTATTTAATTAAAATCAAACATTTTAAATTTTAATCATTAATAATAAAAAATAATGATATTTATCATATAAGAATTATATTATTTAATTCTTCGTGAAACAGACTTTTATAATATACAACTCTTTATATTAGAAGTTATTTAAATTTCTAAATATTACTCATCAAAGGTAATAAAATTTGACTTTGTATATATTTCTGGATGAAAGGAGTAAAAACATGGAAGATCGTGCTTCTCTTTTTTTTTAAAACCATGTCAATGTCTCTTCTGATGAGGAAATGGGTTCCCGCCGCTTCATTAGAAGCTCGTTGTTTGGGGAACCAGGTTTGAGTTGACTGAAGGCGAATCAATTTAAAATGTGAGATATGCTAAGTTGAGGTCTAATAACAATCTGCTACCTCCGTTCCAATTTGTAGTATAAACATTTCTATCTTTAGTCAAAGTCAAATTTTATAAATTTTAACTATAATATATATAATATTAAATGATTTATAATATAAAAAGATATTTTTTATAAAAATTTGTTTCATGACAAATCTAATAACATAATTTATATATAATAAAGTATCATCAATTTTTCTTTATTAATTATCAAATTTAAATACATTGAACTTTGATTAAATTTAAAAATACTTAATATTTTTTGAAACGGAGAAAGTATAACAGAAGGTTTGTAAAGTATTATGGCATCTCAAGGACATGTGAAGAGGAATCCAAATCCCCTATCCTTACACTTGTGCCGGGTAAACAGTAATTTATGAGACAAGCTACAACGACGACCAATAAATATGCCTTCAATCCCAGTAGCAATAAATAATTTATTTAATTGCTATGTATAGCAATTCAACAGTTATTTGATTTCTACCAATCCATTCAATTCAAATCCACCGCGAGTGAAACAAGCTGTGATGTCATATGCGTACACACTATCTTGTGATTTTGATCCCTGCAAATTAGAGAAAAGTGCGTTTTAGGGTCTGTTTGTTATCACTAGAATTATGAGAATCTAATGGATCGTGAAAATTTATACAAAAGCTAAATTGTGAAAAGTTGTGGCACAAAAGTTGAAACAAACGAATAAATTATGAGATTGTGTACCAGAGATTATGGGTTGTGAAACAAAATCTAACAAAAGCTTGAAGAGAAAAGATTGCGAGATTTTAAATTTGGGTAGCTGAACTAGTGAAATCTGAAACAAAAGCTATCTATTTTTTTTACTACCACTACTTAAAAGCTGAATCTCAAAATTTGTAGCGCAAACAAAGAAGGCCTTAATTGCAGCGGAATATGGTTTTTGTCATCCGATCTCTTTCTCTTATGATGTGTTGATTTTTTATTAAAAATATTTTATATTGTATTCTTTTTTTAGGAGAAACAAAAAAATTTTCTTCATTAATCATGGTGATTACAATCTCACTGCAAACTTTGCAGCAAGAAAGGGGAGGATGATCCCAAACAAAAGAGTTTCCAGTACATCTTGTATATTGGACATTAGAATGTAGCACTCAATTTACGTTACAACTTACATAAATAAAAAAAAAGAAAAACTAAAGAAAGCTCTCGAATCTGTCTCAATATAGTTGTAATTTCTGATCGACAAAGAATCAAGACACAATATATAGAAGGAGACGAAGGGAGTAGAAAAGCCAGATTCATCGCGGAGGGAGACGCGTCGCTGCGCTGGCTGAAAACAAAATCTGTCGGCGTCCCGTCGCCACCAGAATCCCCACCCTCCTCGGCGCGTTCCGGCCGTCCGCCGGGATGAGCTATCCGCCAGTCACCTGCTTAATTTACCATTCTAACCCCCTTTGCTTGCTCCGTCTTGGCGCTACGTTTTTATCCGCCCACGGTCACCTATGTCACGTCTGGCTAACAAGACGGAACGAGGCAAGCAGCTTTCAATCAATTTTTGAGGTACCAATGAGAGGTAGAAAAGCGAACCCCTGACTATATTAAAATTTAAATATATTTTATATTGTCTATACTAATTTCATGCATCCCTTTGCATAGATGCTCAAGCGGAGTGTTAAAAATGAAAAAAAAACATACGACAACAGAAGTATTGATGCCACTTGCGTAAATTTTAATCGTACAAGGGTCCTGGAGACAAATGATATCATGGTATGACAATCCTATTGATGTTCAAGGAGCCGGATGGTAAAATAAGTGAAGGATGGATTTACAAGTGAGTAATGTTGAACTAAGATTAACATTTACATTTACAGAGAGATGATACAATTTTTGAAGTTAACCACAACTGTCCGTTTGATCAGATTTAACGGTTAAAAATAAAAAAGTATCTAATCAAAATACCAAAATGGTAGACTCGGTATCAAAAATAGTAGACTAGGTAACAATTTTTAAAAATCAGCAACTGAGATTAATTGAAGAGGTGGAGGTATCTCGAGTACCTCTAAGGCTTATGTTTCACAAAAGTAAAATTTTAGTTTTTTTCATCTTTATACGGTTTGATTAAGTGTGGTACTTACTAGCTAATCCACCCATTTCATGTCAACGGTTGACAGCCACTTGACGTGCAATTACTCCGAGAACACCAGCATGATTTTCTTTCTGCTTTGCATAACTGCCTCACTAAAATTCTTAATGCTGATTAGAGCCTGACATCGTGACGTGTCAGGCTCCTTGTGGGGTTCATTTCTTGACGACCTTGTTTTGCGAAAGGACTCATGGAGTACCACCAAAGGCACTGCTGATGTTGAGAAATTTCAAGCAAGGACGGCTAGTCTTTTTTTTTTTTGAACTAGAGAATGACGCGGTTAGTTTTGTTGGTAAAGAGTGGATCGTACGTACCAATGCAAACTATACAACACAAATTAATGTATTAGGTGTCCGGTTAAACAGCGCAAACGCAACTCTACACATAACATCATGTAACTCCTCCTGCCTTCATATTTTTAACAAATAGAAATATGGAGGGAGTAGTTTATAATCCATGATGTTAGGATAATAATATTAGCTTATCTTTAAGTTAGAATTTTTTTTGGGTGTTAACCAAGTACCACTACTGTTGACGCAGATACTAGTCGTTAGAAGCATGTGAGTACCAGGAACTATGATTTGCATTTCGTAGATGCAAATTCAACATGCTGCGTGAAATTAGGCGTGAATGATCAAGACTTGGGGCTGCGGAAGCAACCCGTAATTTGTATAGATGAATTCAATGTGCCACATGCAGTTTGATTTGCAAATTAAAATCCACCACCTAGTGACGTGATTTTTATGGCATTTTTCTGAAGTGTACTCTTTCTATTTTAAAATAAGTTCAATTTATCTTTTATAAATTTAATTAACTTTAACAACATTATACTTATATTTTTTATTCATCACAAAACAATAGAGTAGTTTAAGTTGATCGAATTTATATAAATCATTGTTAAATGACAAGTTTGACTAATTTTTAAAATAAACTTATTTTAGGATAGCGCAAACCATTAGTTTCTGCCAAATCCATTCATTTTTAAATATAATTTGCAGCATGCCAATTGGCACCTACGCTGTTTTTTATTGGAGATGCGTTACGGAGTGGAAGACCCTGTCAGCGTCTACCTTGACCTTGAAAAGTCCACGGTTGCAGCCAACAGGTCGTTCTCCCGCCGCCGCCGGGGGCAAACCCGTCAATTGCCAGCGCGCCACCAGCAGCCAACGCGAAACGAACCCGAGGTCGATGCCGCCCCGCCACGGCGAGACGTCACCAATCCTCTTCACAAAAAATAAAAATCGATATAACAAATCAATGGAGAAACGGAAGGAGATCGCCAGCCCGCACCAAGAAATTAACGGGAGGAGATGTGGAGAGAGAAAGTGGAGATAGAGTGAGAGAGAGATAAGAGTCGTCGCCGGAGGGGGGGAGAGAGAGAGGCTAGAGAGAGAAACAAAGGTGGTAGTAGATGTATGTGAGCCACCCTCTTTGTATCCCTCGCCAACTTCTGCTACCAACTTCTTTTCCTCCCCTGCCGTCTCGTCGCCGCGCTCCGCTGCCGAACGCCGCCGGCCGGCCCCGCCGGTACGTGCCTCCTCGCTGCTACCTAGTATACGTCTTTGCGGTTCTCTTGGACGTCGCGCCGCATTGAAGGTTGATTTTCCGGGGCGTGTTCTCTCGCGGTACCAGAATTCCGGCCGGCGCGCCGGCGCCGGCGCTTTTGACGGCCGTTCTCGAGTACCGCGCCGTCCTTTGTCGAGCCGGCGACTGCTTGCGCTGCGCTATGTGTGATTCGCGGGCTGTGTTCTCGTCGCGGCGGATTGATTGTAAGGTGGCGGTGGTTGGGGACGGGACGTACGGGGAATTCTGCGTTCCTGGGGGTGTTCTTCCGATTGCTCGGTTGGTTCATCGCACGTCGGGGTGGCGGAGGTTTGGTGGCTGAGGGGCTGTTGGGTGAGGCGGCTCGCCACCCACCCTATTTGTGCCTGTGATTGATTCGCTTTATAACATATCGGTTGCTATGATGAGAATTGATCCTGTAGGGCTTTTAGAAGCAATCCTTAGTTATTTTATTAGTTCTTGGTTCAACTTCAGATGGTGTAGGATTTGTAATTCCCTTGAGTTAGGAATCTGTAGTGATCGTTAGCTGTGTGAATAGTCGGAGTTCCATTGACGGATAAGGTGATATTTATCGAACTGCGTTTTGTGGAATACTATATAAAGCTATAACTATAATAATATAAATAAAGGAAGCCCCTTTATACAAGAGTTTTTTTAAAGATTTTTTTTATACAAAAGTTAACTCTGGGACGTGCGCCGTGATTCTGTAGGCCCCGTAGTGTCTAGACAGTTGTGCTAACTGGTGTCAGTGACAAGTACATTGTTGTATTTTTGGGGGACTACTTATTCATTTGGACTCCCATTGAGCTTTACATGATCTTGACGAGTGCTTCCACGTAATGGAAGTGGAATATGTCAGATATGCAGTTTGATTGGGTAGGAAATTGGCATCTTGTAAAAATTCCTCGTCCGGTCGGGTCTGATTCGGTGTATATGGAGTACTAGAATGAACCAGTGGAAGTTGTGGGCCTTCCGTCCTTATGAATACATGTTGGTGATCTTTTTATGCCGAGGGACTGTGATAACCCATATGCTTTTATTTTATATTTTGCCTTTTATATATACATTATAGATGTAGGATGGGTGGCCTTCAGCCCCCATTTGTTAAGATGGTCGAATTCTGAAATATGAATAATGTGTATTCTAAATTAGCTGGATGGCTTGTATCATCTTCCAGTTCAAATAATAAATATGTCATCTTTCTTTTATCTTTACCTTTTTCTTTAATTTATTAGACCTGAACTTCCTCAAAAGGCTGTTTGACCTTCCTATTTTCATGGCACGTATATTAGCCATGAAACTTTGGTTTAGTTTCTCCTTTGTAGATGCATAGTTTAAGAAGATGGCAAACAAATACTTATATGCTATTTTGACCTTTTATTAAATATTGATATCTATGTTCTTTATATGTTCAACCATCATAAAAAATATTTGTACTGATGTGACCATTCTTAATTTTGATGTCTACATAATTATTTTAATACTCCATCCGTCCCATAAAAAGTCTATTTCTAGGTTTGTTTGACTGTGCTTTGTTCTTCTCTTTGACCAATGATTTTTTTAAAACTTGATAAACTTTATGGACACATAAATTATAAATTATAAAAATATTTTTCATGGTGAATCTAAAGATATAAATTTTATGCTATTAAAGTTTATCGAATTTATATAAATTCTTAGTCAAAGAGAAGAAAGAAACACAGTCAACCAAACTCAGGAATACACTTTTTATGGGACAGAGGTAGTAGTTTTCTATAATTGCTTTTGATTCTTGGAATAACGTGTTTGATATTATCGTTCATACTCCAGAAATAGCTATGATTGAGTTGAAAAAAAAAATAGCTATGTTTGATAGAAAAGGACTTAAATGACACTCGTATTGTTATTGTGTGTTCCCACATGTAACAGTTAGAATCACCAGAACACCTGGAATGCTTTCAATAATTCTTTCGTTTTTTTCAAATGTTGTGTATTTTAGTACAATTCATATGCTATCGCCTTATAGTTCTGACTCTTTTGCAGGTGGCATTTCAACTATGGTTAGCTTGAGGAGGCGTCGACTATTGGGGCTTTGTTCAGGTAAGAGACAAATTTTAGTACCTTGGCAGTTTTTGTCGTGATGTCAAGTTGTTCAGAAAATTCTTTTAATGCAATTCCGGTTTGGCTTTTGAAATAGAACCTTTCAGGATCTTGCATATGTTCTGTATTTACTGTAGAGGCTTGAGAATTTTTTCCATTATCTAAAAAATTTTGCTCTGCATTTATTTTAGTTAATTTTCTGACAGACTTTGTGTTATTATCTTTGAATTTCATCCAGTGAATGGCATTGCTCCCTGCTCCGCACATATCTGTTAGTAGTAGCTAGCTTAATCCTATACTCCCTCGGTTTCACAATCTTAGCATTTGAGAGATTCAACATTTGCCTCAAATTCTAAGCATTTAGAGTCAAGTGGGCCCACATTCATTATTTCTCCACCCATTCTTGCATGTCACTCCCAATAATAGCTAAAACCTTATCTCTTCAGCTCCCCTGGTCTTGTTGCTTTCTTCCTGTGCCATTCAAAAAGTCAAGTTCAATGCTGCTGTGCATTTACGGCTACAAAATCCGCTGGGCGGTCTTTTATCTTCATCCTTGGTTTGAATTTCAAATGCTAGAAATGCTCAGATTATGAAACGGAGGAAGGAATGTTTTATTGGGAAGCTCGAAGATCATGTGTTCTTGTGACGTCGCAAATTAATTGCTTCCAGTACCAGAATTCGAAGCGCACATAAATTTGGTGGGAAGCATGCATTTTCTTAACTTTGCATCATAGAACAGGGACTAGATTGGTGATTTTGCTATTGTTCAAGCTGTTTGTTACAAACCCACTTTTTCCCAAAGATTTGAGAGCAGAGCTTCTATTTATGAGGCTCTTTAGCCACTCTTGATACATAATTACGTCATCGGAGGATTACATTGTATAACTTTTGCATTTATATCATATTTTTAAAATAAACATAAATGAAAATTTTATTTCAAACTAGGCATATAGATCTTCCAAAAGGCCATATTAAATGTTATGATATTCCTGATGTGAGCTCATATCATCTGCGTATCAAGATCAGGGTGTCTTACTTTCCTTTTTTTTAATAAACTCATCACTATAGCTTTTGTTTCAGGAAAAGGTTCATTGCCAGTTGATCTTCCTAAGCCAATTGAGAATGTGGAACCTGTGCACTCCAATGTGAAGCCATTCAGTGTGCATCCTCTGCCCTTCGTATGTTTCTGATTCCAATATATGCTGTGTCATTATTAAAAAAAAAGCTGTCTGAATCCATCTGATGATCCGATATAGACTCATCGAAGGCAATGCCATAAGTCATAGCCTGGGATATAGGGGTTGAGCTGTCAGTAGGAACTATGGTTCACCATTTCTTTTTTTTTTTTGTTTAGTACTAGTTAGCACGACTTGCTCAGGATTAAAAGGCTTTGTTATAGTTTGAATGAAATTGAGATCATAAGTTACTAGGTGCCTCCTTCACTTTAGTGCTAATAATCTTTCATATTTTTCTGTTCCTGATGGTGCTTCAGTGTCCATGTTTCGCTGTCATAATTTTAGCCACGGTTGCAGAACTCTTCGTTATTATATTTTCTGTTGGGTTAACACCACATGTAACATGGCCATCATCTGGAAATTTCTATGTTTTGAAGTTCATTGATCATCTTAGATTGGTATGGTCACAAATAACTGTTCAATGTTTCCAGATCGTGTTATATCCTGCTCTCCTTTAGGCCTTCTGATGACCTTTTGAGTGACATTCTGTAGTACCTGCAGTCAGCTTGAAATGCTGCTGAAAGCTTGACAAATGCCTTTATTTAATGAAATCACCTTTTTTTTATTGCACGCAAAGATTTCTAACGTGCTTGAGGATTCCCCAAATGGTACGGACTCCTTGAAGGAAGAGAGAACCCAGTACTACCCAGGTTCATACTTAATTCTTACACTGTATTATTATCATTTGCGTAGTTGCATAATGCCCACTCAATGACGAGATGTTTACAATATTTCTTACTACATGGTATATGACATTTTAGAATTCCCTTAATAGGTAATCCGAGTGTTTGATGACTTTCTATTATAGATCCACCAGGGCATTTGTCTTATCTCATAAAGACTGTTCACATTTATTGTTTATTTCCTTCTTTCATGTTATCTTTTTTCATGTACAGAATCTATTTATCGCCATGTATTTCAGTTTCAATCACCTTAATCCCCTTGTGTTAAACTTGGCAATTGACTCTATGGCTGACCACAAGATTTTTTTTTGTCTTTTTCCACATGATTTCAGGCAAGGAAATCAAGCGTAGAAAGCGGCATAAAAGAAAGCAATATGTGGACCAAGAGCCATGCATTATGAGGGGCGTGTATTTCAAAAATATGAAATGGCAGGCGGCCATAAAAGTTGACAAGAAACAGATACATTTGGGTACTGTTGGGACACAGCGTGAAGCAGCCCAACTTTATGATAGGTATTAGCTAGACTATACTTATGTTTGACCATTAGATTTCCATCTTACTGTTGGTAGATGTACTTTATTTTTTACCTTTTAATTCCTCTAACGCTTATAGCATGATGAAGATATGCCCATATGTTGTTCAAAGGAATGAGCAGCCTGCAAAATTTAGCACTTTCACTGTATTATTTGTTACCTAACTTTCATTAAGAGGCCAAAAATTGTATTTATATGACTGCTTTGAATGAATTCAAATATAACAATTCATATTAGTACAACGTTGACTAGTAGATCACAACTGTCCATTCCAGATTTCCAGTGTTGATCATCTGACGCTACATTTCTTTGTTTTTCTAATTACAAAGCATTGGCTGAGCATTGTAATACAAATGCCAGCCTATTGTTTACTTGTTCTCATTATTGTCAGCATGACTTGAAGCCATATAGAAAGCTGATAGCGGCTATTTCTGCTCCCAAAAATTTCAACTCTTGATCAGTTTTCTCTATTCGCAGGGCTGCTTTTATGTGCGGAAGGGAACCAAACTTTGAACTCTGTGAGGAAGAGAAGCAAGAATTGCAGAAGTACACTTGGGAAGATTTTTTGGCAATGACTCGCAACACCATAACGAGCAAAAGTAAGATTCAACCTTTAGAACCTTGGTAGTTTTTTGTTTTTGACCGGGAACCTTAGTAACAATTGATTCAATCTGTGTGTAATATAGGTGGACTATACCTAATATGTGCTCATTTCTCTTGTTCTAGAGCAAAGGAAGGTTGGATTGCTAAGGCGCGGTAAGGCAGACTTGTTCACGGGACAGAGTGATGTTGATCCTGACATGATTAGTGGTGGTGGCTCTTCAAATTCTGATAATGGGGAGGCCGAGAATTCAGCATCTTAGATCGCTCCCATAGACAATGGCAACCTTAGAGGAGTCCCCGCACAATTCATTTCGATCAAGATATAATCTCCATTTAGGGTTTTGTCATATCAATAATTAATTTCCTGTGCATAAGGCCCCTGTTGGCCTGATAAAAGATTAGAGAAATCGTGCCATCCCGGATAAGAATTGGAGGTGGCTCATTATAGGAACAATTAATATGAAATTTATGTATACCGGCCCTAAATTTGTGTATATCCAACGCTAGGCCCACCATTACTTTTACACCAACATGTACCAAGTTTCCTGATATTATTTAAATGATATTCCCTTGATGACATGTCCATGGTACATTTGTAACTGAGCTCACTTCAACCTATGTATTCTGTGTACCTTTGTTTTTTCTCCAAGTATCTTAGCTGAAGAAGTCTCATGAAAGCAAAAGGTGTAACTGTGGTATATTTGCATGCGCTTTATCTGCAGTGTTGAGTTTTAGTTGAGGTAGTACCTTTTCTTTTCGGGTAATATGAATGTTGTTTTTTGTTATATCTAAAAAGGTCAACCCGTCACTTCCCGCTATTATTAAGTTTTGCGGAGACATTTTTTCTAGAAAGAATTGGGGAGGCATTCACAAAACTTGTGTATAAATGACATGTAGTACTCCCCAAGGCACAAACATAGAACTTATGTATATTAAGGGCTCGTTTGGTAGAGTGGCGGTTTATAAAAATCTAGTTCTGACTCTAGCTTATAGGTCTGTTTGGCTCAGCTGAGAAGAATCTAGCTTATTTTTAGTTGCCAAAACAAGCGGCTATCCAGAGAAGCGTTGCCCAGAGAAGCTACGCATTTGGGAGCGTGCTTCTTGAACGTCGGAGCAGGCACGCGTCGGAGGTGGAAGCGGCGCCGGAGACTGGAGCGAAGAAGGCGGAGGCTATGCAGCGCGGGGGTGAAGCGCGGCACTAGCGCTGGAGACGAGGGGCGGGCGCGGCGGCGCGCGAGCGGAGAGGAGCAGCGCAGCAGCGGGCGGTGCGGGAGGGAACCGGCAGAGGCGGCGCCAACGCTGGAGCAAACTCGAGGCGGAGACCAGGAGGAACTCCGAGATCCGGTGACGGGGAGAACTCGAGGCGGGAGCTCAGGTGGCTCTGGTGGCGGGCGGCTTCGATAGGCTCGGCGGCGGGTGGCTCGAAGAGGCACGGTAGTGGGCGGCTTCGATGGGCACGACAGCGAGCACCTCCGAGGATCACGACACTGGGCAGCTCCGTCGGCGGGCGGCTTCAATGGGCACGGCAGCGGGCGGCTCGCAGAGGCACGGCGGCGGGCGGCTCCAACGGCGAGCACCTCCGAGGGGCACGGCACCGGGCGGCTCCATGCGGCAGATGGATCCGGTGACAGGCAGATCCAATGGGCACGACGCATGTCCGCAGAAGCGGCAACAAACGGCTCGAGGCCTGCATCTGCTTCTGACTCGTTTCGTGTACAACTTGGAGACGCGCTTCTCCTCTGTGATGCTCGAGAAGCGAGCCGTTTGGTAGGCTAAGCGCTTAATTTTGTGGAAAAGTGACCTCACAAGCGGCTCCAAAACAGAGTCTGTACTGATTGATGTGGCCTTTATGAATATATTGATATTTTTTTAATAAAGTTTGATAGAACAATTTTATCGTGGTTTTTGTGAAATGGAGAGATAGAATGAATCGTCAATTTTGCCCTTAATCAATTTAGAGTAAAAGGAGAGAAAATTAGGGGCGAGCAGTGTAATGTACTCCCTCCGTTTTCAATTAATTATCATATTAGAGTTTACAAGTTTTTTTACTTGTTATTTTCTTCTCAATATTTTTTTTATTTTTAATACATCTCTATCACTATTTTTCTTTTTCGTTTTCAACACAATCTATTTTTTTTTATTTTTAATCTATATATCTACATTTAAAACGGACAAATAAAAGCGGACGGTGGGAGTAGGAGGGAATATTTCAGTTGGACAGACTCGTGAACCAGAAAAGCTTCTCAGACGTGGTTTTTCTGCCTAGCGTGTTTTTGCCTCCGGCTTATACTGCATGCGCTGCTGAAGCGGTTCACACGGAGAGCCGTTACATAAGCCGGGTAGGAGCCGTACCAAACGGCCCTATTATGTATTTGATGTCGTTCTGCCCATACATTTTAGCTTGTGGCCAGTACAAATTCACTGTTTGACGATAACAAATGATGAATGAAGAGAGCATAAAACATGCGAAGAATTTTGGGAGTAGAAGATACCAAACAAAATGTGCATAAAAAAAGAGAAGCAGTTTGGTAAAAATTTGCTCAGATCGTGTGCCGAAATTTTGGAGCGGATCTAGGTGGACAGTGGACTATTATGTTCTGATGCTTTTGGCACGCCGGTTGATGGCTCTGGAGCTGGAAGTGTGTGTCTCGCGCGCCGCGTGTAAAACCAAATGCGGCCCAGATCAGCGTTTGTAAATGTGGAAATGAAAAATAAGTTAGGAATTAAAAAATAAATAAATAGTTAAAATTTAATAAAAAAGATGATTAAATAGTACACATCCTCTTGTTTCATATTCCAATTCCAATCCCAAACTTCATTTTCCATTTCCCGAACATCACCACACCTCATCTGCACCCAACCACCGTTGTTCCTCTATCCCCAGCTTCTCCGGCCGTCTCGGCGCCCGCCTCCCACCGCCAGTCGCCATGGCAGCCGCTGCCTCTATGTCCGCGCCTCCCCGCCTCCACTCCAATCCATCACTCTCCTCCCACTTCCCAATGCGCGCGCTCCCCTTCCTCCGCGGCCGCCGCGTCCGCCCGCTCACCACCGCCCACGCCGTCCGCCAGGACGCGGCCGTCTGGACCCCCGCCCCCGTGTCCGCCGTCGGCGCCGCCACCGCCGATGGATCCGTCTTCCACGTCCACGTCGACCTCTCGGACGCCACCGAGCTCGCGGACTCGTACGTCGCGCCGGGCCAGTACCTCCAGGTCCGCGTGCCCGCCGCGGACGGGGAGCTCAAGCCGGCCTTCATGGCCGTCGCGTCCCCTCCCGGTGCGGGGCCGCGGTTCGAGTTCCTCGTCAAGTCCGTGCCGGGGACCACGGCGGAGCGGCTCTGCTGGCTCCGCGACGGGGACGTCGTCGAGCTCGGCGCCGTCATGGGGAATGGGTACCCTGTCGACAGGATCACGCCACCCGACGCCGCGCAGACCGTGCTCATCTTTGCCGCTGGGACGGGGATCAGGTCAGCTCTTGCTTCTCTACTGAATGCAGGGCAGTTAGTGCTGGAACAGTCACTTTAATCGACTCTACCGTATCGAATTGCTGCTGCTTACCGTTGACTTTTTAGTTTAGAATACTATCTATCTGATTTGTAGAACTAAGCCTTATCTTCAAAGGCATTTCTTTCCATATCTATGCCTGTGGATCGATAAATTATGCTTCCTCTAGTTGAGAAATGTGAATTTTGTTTTTCCTTGTGTTAAGGGATGTTTTCTGCATTCTCCCCTTCTCATTATAAAGAATCTGTGCTTGGTCTGATATTAGGGAAGTGGCATGATCCTCAGACCGTCCTAGTATAATTTAGGTTCTTGAGTTGTACTGTTCCAGTTTTCATCCTTATTTTGAACCACTGGGCACTGGCCACTGCCTAGTTTTGCATATACTGTGATTTTTCAGCCTTTTTAGATGGATATTCTGCCCAAATTGATCTTTTGTACTTTTGGTGATGTAGTACAATTCGGTCACTTGTTGAGTTCGGTTTTGCTGCCAGTGAAAGAACTGATGTGAGACTTTATTATGGCGCCAGAAGTCTACAAACTATGGCGTACCAGGTTGGAGAGTACACCCCCCACCCAAGTGTGCTGTATGCAGATCATTGAATTCACCAAAAAAGCCTTCAGCTCATAACAAAGCATATATACTTTTCTGTCTGACAGGATAGATTTAAGAATTGGGAGTCTACTGGACTTCAAATTATACCTGTTTTATCACAACCAGATGATAGTTGGAAAGGTGAACGGGGATATGTTCAGGTAATATAAGCAATGGTATACTTTTTGTTTCTATCTTGTTACTGGTACATACATCCTTGTGATTGTAATAATGACATTAATTTTGCAGCATGCTTTCATGAGAGCCAAGAACATAGCAAATCCATCTTCTACGGGAGCCGTGCTATGTGGAAAAAAGGAGATGCATGAGGTGGGCATATATGTTGTTCTAAGATCTTTACGCATAATTTTATCTTTATTTGCATTGTGTGGACAAAAGATTATGTTTTCTACTTGTACCCACAACAATGGCATCTAATTAAACATAAATGTACTTCACAAAATATTTTAGTTTTAGAAAGTTCCACTACTCGTCTACGTAGTCTCACTGAAGTTGTTTGAGAAGTGACAGGAACATTCCTCAGTATTATAGGGGCAACTACTCTTCTGTCTAGTCTAGGGTTACCAAATGTTGGTTGGCACTTTCTGTAGTGTTGGTTATCATGACCACTTGATCATTGCTGATTGCCTCAGTAGGTTGCAGTTATTCGCAAAAGACGCGTCAACTTAAACCAGAATCTTTTGGTAAATTACAGTATACATTAGAGGTATCATGTATGGACAACTGTAGGAATCTCCACTATTTACATGACCTTGCTTCAAAGTTCAAAGTTGATTTTGGAGTTCAGGCATCCTGAAACCTGGCCTATTGTTCATGAATCCAGTCTTGCCAGCTCGGTTATTTCTTTTCATATATTGTTGCACACTTATCATAGACTTCACTTCCTGGTCCTTCCTCACATTGGTACTGGAGTCATTCTTCACCTAGTCATGATTCCATTCTACTCTGGCACTGTCAGAGACTTCACAGTTGTTTGTCTACGTTTATAACACTACAACAATGTGAAATAACTATATTCCTGCAATTTAATTCTTGTAATTTCAAGATTATCGTTAGGTATTATGGTCCAAATCCCACCGCCACATTTCTTGGAATCTCTGTGTCAGCTTTACTCGGTCTGAATTGTTAGACAACTTTCACTATGCTATGTCATGTTCTGAACAGGCAAGTCATTATGTTGGAAGTGCATACATTATACTTGTCTGAAATGAGTGTTTTTATCAAACCTGTTATTCGTAAAGCCATTGTTTTTTGTTCAACACTATTATAAACTAGTTATTTTTCCAAAAAAACTCCTGGCATGATGACAACACTGATGACCATCGACTTTGCAGGAAGTCACGGCAGCACTTGTTGCAGATGGTGTATCACAAGACAAAATTTTGACCAACTTCTAAAACGGATTGCAGGCCTCCTGTAATGTATCATGATTCATTGGGCCTCATGGTGTAGATTTCATTTTGGCATCTCAACCTCACTACTATGTTCCATAGATATATTAAACTGAGCTAGAGGGGACCATTTGCCCTTCACATGTGAGAATAGTTTTTTTTTTTTGCACCAATTTGTTATCCATGCCCAGATGCTCAAGGAAAGTAAAGCACTCAGGATTGAATTCTGAGGTGGAAATTCCATGGAAACATTTCAGCTTCCGTCTATCGACTATCGAACCTCAATCTACGTTAATGCGTCATGGTACCCTAACTTGGATGATGACTTCCTATGTTTTATGCAACCTTTTTTTTCCAACAAGTACTGTTCTTGTTTGGAAAAAGTATGCCATTGAAGGTAAAATTATCTAAGTAAGAAGCACCCTTACAAAACACGTTTTTCATGTTTAGTTTAGCTTCCCAATTTTTCTTGATGTATCTATCGCTGCTTTGTGACTCAGCTAGTTTCCCATCTTCCTTTATTATTCGGGTACACTAATAAATATGAAAAGCATATGAAAGCAACTGTCTATTCTTATATAGTGAGAGAACGTAATGCGCGCAATTCATATTCATAGTCGTTGGCACACTTGCATAAGGTCTTCCTACGCCTGAACTGCAACAAGTCTAGTGCCACATGTATCGTATTTTAAACCTTACTATAACTGTATTTGCTTGGATGGCAAATATATGTCGTATTTTAAACATCACTATAACTGTATTTGTCTGGATGGCAAATGATGATCGGTAGAGTATTCTTGACAATGGGATCGTCGGGCCTTTTATTCGCCGCACTTGGTTGCTATGGCTTTGAGTGGAGTAGCCTTGGAAACCACAGCTCCGAATTTCTCGGTCATGTCAATGCCGTTTCTTCAACCTCCGGGGGAAAGGGTCCAATCATAGTGGAACAGAAGCGACCCAAACATCAAATGCACCATTCGATGTGCAAGTGGCAGTCCAAGGCAGATACGACGCCCGGCACCAAACGGAATGAGCTCAAAGTCCTTGCCCCACAGGCTTAAGTCTTTGGCAATAAACCTCTCGGGCACAAATTTATCTGGATCTGTCCACACGTCACTTTCTCGATGAACTGCCCAAAAGTTTATTATTATGGTGCTTCCTTCAGGAATGGTGTAGCCTTGCACTTAAGGACGTAAATGGGTACTCAATAAGTATTTGTGAGTTAGAACTGTAAGTTTATTTCATCCCACTAATAATATAAAATGCAGGGAGGAGCCAATTCATTTTAGAAAGTTTTGGACCAACCCACGGAACTAAAGAACACAAAACTTGCATCCCTACCTGCACTTGCGTGGTAGCGATTGCGCGGTAGAATCCCAAGGAAGCAACAGGGTGGAGCCGAAGGGTTTCTTTTACGACGGCTTGCAAGTATGGAAGGTTGCTGATGTAGGACTCTTCCATCTCTGGTTTAGTGCCGATGACGGTCTTCAGCTCTTCCTTCACCTTCTTCATCGATTCCGGATGTCGTAGTAACTCCGCCATTACCCACTCGACCGTGCTTGAAGTTGTCTCTGTTCCTGCAACAAAGAATTCCTAGAGAAAGAGAGTGTGTGTGTGTTGGTTAGCTCGAGACAAGGCGGCATGCCATATAATATTGTCATGTGCCAACGAATATGCATGCGTGCATGGAGGACACGACATACCGTAAACATGCCTTTGATGGCATCGTAGTTCATCGGACTGCCCAACTCTTTCCATTCCTGCTCCTTGTCAATCACCACGTCCATCATGTCGTTCTTTCTCGGCTCGCCGGCATCCCGTCCGCGCCTTCTCCGCGCAAACTGCTCGTCTATAATCCGATGGCCGTACCTGATCAGCCCGCCCATCTTGCGCCGCACGCCCTGCAGGTCGGCGGCCGCCACGGCTGGAACGGCGTCCGAGATGGTCGGCGTCGAAGCCAGCTGCGAGGCGACCTTCACCATGCCCCGCATCTCGTGGGTCGCGAGGTCGACGGAGTACAGGGTGCGCGAGAGCAGGTCCAGCGCCGTCACGAACGCGGCGTGCCCGACGTCCACCGCCTCGCCGCGCGCCGCGCGCTCGGAGACGTGGCGCACCATCTCCCGCGCCTTCTCCTGCCGCAGCTCCCGCACCGCGTCGAGCCGGGGCCGCGCGAACAGCTCCGTCACGGCGAACCTCCGCATCGCGCGCCACTTGTCGCCCGGCGGGAGGAAGATGAGGGAGTTGGCAGCGCGGCCCTCGGCGCGCCAGGCGTCCATGGACGGGCGGCCCGCGAGGTCGGCGTTGTGCATCGCCTCTCGCGCGGCGGCCGGCGAGGAGACGACGACGGTGGGACACGCCGGCTGAGCCAGATGGTCATCAGCGGACCGTAGCGATTGGCGAGGCGCGCGAGCGAGCGGTGGGCGCCGGCGCCGCTGCGCCACGCGACCGCGTGGAAGTTGCCGATGACCGGAAGTGGCCAGGGGCCAGGAGGGAGGTGACGCCTCCGGCGAGCGGCGATCACCTCCAGGGCGTACGTAAACATGACGATGGGAACGCACCACGCCAGCACGGCTAGCATCAACGACGACGCCATGGCGTCCACTGAATCTGTCATGCAATGCCTCCTCCTATCCAATATATACACACTTAGCCTCACATTGAATAGTGCATGAATTGCTCGACAGTCGCCTCACATTGAAGTAGCGCATCCGTACGCTGCCCTGTGATCTTTTAATACTCCCTCTGTTTTAAAAATAAACGTCATTTTAAATTTTCAAACTTCTCTTTTACATTATTTGTTTTATTAAAATTTTTTTAAAAAAATATTTATTTTATTATGAACCGATTCATTATTAAAAGTGCTTTAATTTTAAATTGTTTATTTTTTGTATTTTTAATTTTTTTAATAAGACGAATAATCAAATGTTGATTTTAAAAAGTAAAAAACTACACTAATTTGAAATGGAGGATTTGCAGGCTCTGGTGGTGACGGAAAACTTGACTTTCCTTTTTTTTTTGGGGGGGGCGGGGGGGAGAGAGATGAGATTAATTTTTTTTAATTATTAAGAACTACGGAGAAAGTAGCTTTCGATGCACACTCGCTCTGTTTTTTAATTGATGTCGTCGTTGATTTTTAAATTTAATTTTAATTATTCGTTTTATTAAAAAAATTGATAAATTTTATAAATTTTGATATAATTTAATTTATTATTAAAATTATAACTTAAAATTTTACACATTCAACCAAATTTTTTAAAACAAATAGTTAAAGTTAAATTTAAAAGTCAACGGCGACGTCAATTAAAGAACGGAGAGAGTATTAATTAGCATGAGTCATCAACAGTGTCTATGATTTACGGTGCGGTGGAGGGCTGACATTTTTTTGCCGACAGTTGAAGGGTTCAAAAAGATGGAGATTCACTTTGCATAAGTTACGTAGCTGCAGGATCAGTTGCCTTCTGAACGCGACTCCAATGCTGTGCGCAAACAAGACTGAGGCTTCTTATTTACGAGGACTTTATAAGTACACTAGTCTCTGTAGTCAAAGTCAAAGTTATATCATTTTGATCATTAATAATGTATAATTAATAATATTTTATTATATAAAGATTATATTTTTTATTCATCATGATAAAAGATTTTATAAAAAAAAATATTTTCATATTAAAAATTATGTAATTTTGTAAATATTACTAGTAAAAATTAAAAGAGTTAGACTTTATCCAAACCTACAATGCTTATATTTTGGAATACGACACTTTTGAGATGACATGACTTTATACGGATGAAATTTCCTTCATTGCTACCGAACCTATAGCTCATATATATAGTCAGTGTACTAGCAACTGAGACTGTAAAAAAGTGAGCTGAACTTCTGATGAAATAAGCATACTTGAAGCAAACATCTACTACTTGCCTCTCTACTGCAATGGTGGTGATACATGGACAGACGATCTAGTAGTTAGGTTCAATAGAACATTTGCAAAGTCGGCATGTGGCTCTGTTGTGTCATGATATAGGAAAGGCCAAAATTTTGTTTCAGGGAATTGTTAGGTTGGTAATAGTGGATACAGTGCCGGTCAGTTGTATTCTCTCAATTCATTTCACTTGATTTTGCAATTGTCAATTCGCAGATAGATTGGTTTCGATTCTAAAATTTTAGGCCTTTCTTGAAATGCAGGAATTTCATATGAAACAATTTAATTTCGTATAAAATTAAAATATATGAATTATGACATTTGTCTTAAAAAAAAAGAAACGGAAATAATTGATCAGGGAAGTGGAGTTCGACAAATGAATGGCTGCGCTGCTTCACTCCCAGCCCAACTAGGCCCATTCAGCCCACTGTGCCTCAACCTAGGGTTTTGTCTCCACACCCCCGTCTGCTGTTTATAATCTTCCTCCGTTCCCTTCCCTTCCCCTTCTCCCCGCTCCGCCCCGCCGCCGCTTTCTCTCGCCGCTGAAGCCGCAGCCGCCACCGTCGCCATGGGTAAGCCGACAGAATCACCATTACTGACTCATTTGCGCTTGGTATGCTTCTCCTTTTGGGATCTGACGCTCCAGTTGTTTGTTTATGCGGCAGCCCGGATCAAGGTGCACGAGCTCCGGGGGAAGGGCAGGGCGGAGCTGGAGGCGCAGCTCAAGGAGCTCAAGTCCGAGCTCTCGCTCCTCCGCGTCGCCAAGGTCACCGGCGGTGCCCCCAACAAGCTCTCGAAGATGTACGCGCCCTCTCTCTCGTGTCTGCGGGCATGACCGTATTCTGCTCAGGGAGTTAATCTACTAGAGGCGAATTGACACCGCGTGGGTTTTGCAGCAAGGTGGTGCGCACCTCGATCGCGCGCGTGCTCACGGTGATGTCGCAGAAGCAGAAGGCGGTACTGCGGGAGGCGTACAAGAACAAGAAGTATCTCCCCCTCGACCTCCGCCCCAAGAAGACCCGAGCCATTCGCCGCCGCCTCACCAAGCACCAGGTAATACTCCTAGGATAGTTGGCTATCACTGGAATTACTCCTTAGGCTTGCCACCGGTCCACCGGTCTTTGCCAGTATCTAGTATCGGAGATATTAGGTTAAAAAATGGATACCAAAATCATGGCATTGAAATGGAACCTTTTCTGTGCCTATTATTCTGAATATCTGTGATACTCCTGTTTCTCTATTATATATGATGAAAATGTGGACTTTTGGTTTACTTTTAAATAACGACGTTGGCACGGATAAAGCTTCAAGGAGGTAGCATACATCTTACAACTGAGCCCTCTGATAAAATCATTTGTGGGCGAAATCTATTCATTTACGTTTTGGTGGCCTCTGGTAGTTTGTAGTTATTGGTATACGAATTGAAATGGTTTGTTTCTTCTCTTAATGAAAAACATTATATCCAAAACTTAGGGATGGTGTGTATGCTTTAAATATGTTAGATGACTGAATGATACCTCAGCAAGAGACAACTGCAAAAGTTATATTATGATACAGTAATGCAGTGAAAAGCTAATTGAATTATTTTATTGTTCTCATTTACACGTTTTTGTATTCATATACTAATTTTTGCATCCATATACTACACTAAACAATTTTATCCTTCAAAATGTTAATAGCTTGCTGTATCTTTACCACATCTGTTGGATAATCAGTTTCATTTTTATTTCAAACTGTCCTGACATTTTTCTGTTTTATCACAGCTTTCGCTGAGGACTCAGAGGGAAAAGAAGCGTGAGAAGTACTTCCCCATTAGGAAGTACGCAATCAAGGCATAAGTCAGGCCTGTGCAATGCAATGCTGAGCATATCTTGGCTGATTCTTTGCCTAGGAAGTGTTTTATGTTTTAATTTGTATGAACCTATGTGGGTCAGATGTACGGTATATTTCCTCTGTTACCACATGCCTAGATTTTGGTTTATGTGGCCGATCAAATTGGCACTGAAGTCTTATATGTTCTGTGGGAGCTTTGCTTGTCTACAAACTTTTCCTAGGTATTGGGTCGTGCTGATTATGCCTGATCTGTTTCCGTGCTTCTATTTTGATTCTATTTGTCGCCCTGCTTCTTGCTGATGATTTGTAAAAAAATTGTACTTTCTCTGTTTTTTAATCGATGTTGCTGTTAATTTTTAAATTTAACTTTGATCA
Organism: Zoysia japonica; assembly: GCA_001602275.1. Classification (NCBI taxonomy): domain Eukaryota; kingdom Viridiplantae; phylum Streptophyta; class Magnoliopsida; order Poales; family Poaceae; genus Zoysia; species Zoysia japonica. The sequence continues at coordinate 1,353,710 of BCLF01000020.1, read as the reverse complement.
TACATCAATTAAAAAAAAACAGAGAGTATATACGATGGATGATCAGCTTTTTGGGTCATCCTGTTGGTTGATTTCTGTCCCAATTTAGATTCTGTGCTAGTGCAAACCGATAAATCGTTTTTCAACGCCCTGTTATGTGGCAATTGTAAGAAATTACTCGTACTGCAGAGTCCATGTTTAGCATAGCACAATTCAAACGTCAGGATTCATTAGCAAGAATGAACAGGGCCGATGGATAATTTCAAATGCTTAAAGTTAAGGCATATCACAACTAGTGTTGGTCAAATGAGCCCTGCTTATGGGCTGGCTCAAAGCACGAAAATTTCGGCTCGGCCCAAGCACGATCGAGTCAAATGAATTTCGTGTTGAGTTGGCCCGGCATGGCAACGGGCTGTGCCTAGGTTGAAAAGTCAGCCCGGTGGGTGGCACGGGCACGGCTCGATTAGACCTCGGCCCATGAAACCTGTCATCGGTACGGCCCACTAATATTAGCAAGGCCCGTTAATGATCCCGCTGGCCTGCTGCTCGGCCAGCCCATCAGGCCTGTTAGGGTTAAGGGTCATATAAAAGGGCGCTCGGCAACCAACCACCATTTTCCCTGTGCCACGCGTCAATTCCAAGCATCACCTGCGCCGCCCACGTCGATCCCTGCCGTCGCTCGCACTGCCGTCGGTGACGCCCCACCCTGCTGTCACCCGCGCCGCCCTGCCGTTGCCCGTGCCTCGCCCG
>BCLF01000020.1:1294340-1352478 GCA_001602275.1 Zoysia japonica | reverse complement strand
TGCCTCGCCCGGCCGTTGTTCGTGTCGCCCTGCCATGGCCTGCGCCACCCTGCCGTGGCTCGCATCTCGCCCCGTCATCGCCCTACCGTTGCTCGTGCCCTTGCGGTGCCATCTCCCGCGCCGCTGCCTCCCAGGCTTGCATTGCCGCCTCCGCCTCCCGATGCGCCGCGCCCGTGCCGGTCGCCTTCCGCCTATCGGGCCGCTGCCCCCTATCGGGCTGCTGCTCCCATCGGGCTACCGTGTTAAACGGGCCGACCCGGCACGGGTAAGTTTTTCGTGCCGTACCGTGGGCCGGAGGTTGAGTCGTGAGTTGGCATGGCACGGTCCGATATTAAAGTGGGTTGTGCCGGCCCGAAATTAAATTGGTCGGGGCTTTTTCGTACTGGGTTGGGCCGTGCTGGCCGCCCATTTGAACAACTATAATCACGACACGGGCATCGACATGATGTATTCAGAGCACAATGGTATGTCTGGATATGCATTGCGCAACTGCTGACTTACTTTTTCCCATTTTTTTTATGATTTGAGACTCCAATCATGGTGTATCCTATAATTTGGCATTCTATGTATGACATATAGGACAGACAGGTTGGTTGATGTGAATTTGAGTGTTAATTGTCGAGGATCAAAGATTGTAGTCTAAAAAATCAAATCCCTTGCTTTTTCATGGCGTGGTCGAACTAAGGTCACATGCATACTACAAACTGGTACAGAACAAAATCCAAACCATGTTTCCATCACCGTAAATGCACCCTAAATCACTGATGAAAACATCTTGCTCTTGTTCATAAGCATACTACATTTCATCTACTGATAATACTCCTAGGCCTACTACATTTCATAAGCATATAACCGCAATTATCTGGCTTCAGCCGGTACAGGCAGCAACAAATATAGCCAGCTAGTTCCATGGAAAAAAAAAAGATAAAAGAAATTCTCAGGATTTTGAAATATGAAACTACCTGGAGAGAGTCTCCAGTCCAGTCATGCATGACCGTATCTTCCCTGCACGCACATGATGTCCAATTCAACGGAACTTGGGAGTGTGCCGATGGCGTCTCTCAGCGCAGACACCGCCGCAGCCCTTCGGCTGGAATCCTCGGTGTTATTGCTGTCGCCGAAGCCCCCTATGCGAGCAATTATATTCTTGAGTCCTGACAGGTGCTCGACGCCGGTGATGACATTGCCGGACCCGCCCGGCTGGGACGACGCCGCTGCATCCACGTTGAATTCCAGATTGAGCTTCTGGAGACTGGGCATTGCTCCCGGCTGGAAGGCCAGGCACAGCGTCCTGCAGGTTATGATGAGGTGTTTCAACTCCGGGAAACCGTCTCCGGTGACGATGGTGCTCTCTATAGGAACACCGTCAACACCCAGGATCGATAGATCGAGACGGACAAGGGCGGGGAGCCCTGCGAGGACTGCGACGCCCTCCCTGCACAGTTGGCCCACGCCAAGCTCCAAGCTGTACAGCTTCTCCAGGCGGCTGATCCAGCGTGGAACAATTTCGAACCATGCCTCCGGGGACATGGCATGGAGGTAGAGCTTGCAGTAGTGGTCACCGTGCTGCTGCGGAAGTGAAGAGCACAGAACGTCCACGCGCGCGTCCGCCGTCCTTTCGAAGCTCTCGTCCAATGGGACACGGACGTAGAGCTCTCCGAGGCTGGTTAGATGCTGGATCCCTCTGATTGTATCCAACGATTTCTCCTCCAGAACGAAGAATGCAAGGGAACGCAGAGACCTCATTGCGCCGATGCCGTCTGGTAGGCTCGCCATCTGCGGCAGGATGCTGAGGTAAGACAGGCGTGGGAGCTGCGCGACGTCGGATGGCAGCGCAATGCTTGTGTGTCTTCTTAGTGAGGGCGACACACTTGCTACTATCTCCAGTGTCTCCAGATTTTGCAACCCTCGAATATGCGACGGGAGCTGCAGCTTAACTTCGCTTCGGATCTTGAGATATCGCAGCTGAAACAGCTTACTGATCGCCGTAAGGTCGACTGTCTCTGCCCCAGTCGCCTCCGAAGGGAGAATGAACTCAAGGATCAGGACTCGGATAAACCTGAATTGGGACAAGGGCGGGATGTGGCCCGGGGTGGAGCTCCCGCATGCTGAAAAAGATCGAACCTTTGACAGATCAAAGTCCATCGCCGGCACCCACCGCAAAAGGTGCCGCCGCCTTTCTTCACTAGAATGGTGAAACAGCCGACGGACTTTGTGGGTCGATTCCCTGACCTTGAACCTGATGCTCTGTGAAGAGGTTTCCACCACGGTCATGAAATTCTCCTCTTTAGAGTTCTTTCGAATGATAAGATCGAGCATCATGTCGTGCACTCTGCAGGACAGAACCTCGCCGTTGTAGCCGAACATTACCGGCTGGATCATGTTTCTGTTTACCAACTCGTGGAAACAGTTGACTGCATCCCCTTGCATTCCACCCACAAAGCTTTCAGCTACCCATTGCCTGACCAGATCATCTCTCCAGACCATGGTATCTTCCTGATACGCCCCAAGGTATAGGAAGCAAGTCTTGAGATGAGGACTGAGGTCCTTGTAACTAAGGTTTAGTATCTGTCTCATCACCTCCATTCTATGATCTGTGCCAACAGTGGAGCCCAAGGAGTTCTGTACATACTCCCAATATTCCTTCTCTTTGGTAGCTTGAGTAGCAAAAAGGGCGGCAATGGTCTTAATGGCAAGCGGCAGACCACCACACTTCCTTAGAATTTGAGATGAAACCTCCTTCAGTTCACTAGGGCAAGCATCTTCGGACCCAAATATTCTACCAAAAAATAATTTTCTTGAATCTTGTCCATTGAGGGGATTCATCTTGTAAATGCAGTCATGGTGATAGGCACAACATGCGGAAGCCACACTCTCAACCCTTGTAGTTGTTATCACTCTGCTTCCATTATCATTTTCCGGAAGTGCACATCTAATGGCATCCCACACATATTCGTTCCATATATCGTCAAATATAATAAAGTACCTAGGATTTACGGCATAAACATAAATCAAGGAAAAAGTTGAGGAGAAAAACATGAAATCATATAAAAGAATATTTGCAGGAGACACTTTGGATGTACTACCTCCTCTGTCCAGAAAGAAATGTATTTCTAGATTTGGTCAAACTAATAATTTATATAAATTCAATAAGTTTAACGACATAAGGCTTATACTTTTGCTATACTTTTAGGTTCATCTTCAATTTTTTTTTGTAATTATTAAAATCTACCAAAGTTATAAAATATTTACTCAATGCCAAGTTTAACTAATCCCATAAATACATTGGGCCCTTTTGTAGAGCTACTAATTTCTGGATCTATTCCTGATTCTCCTATGAAGTGTTTCTGCGGCTGAAAGTAATTATCTTTCTATAGGATAAACTCAGAATCAGGACAGAGAATAACTTCACATAATTAGGAGAAACTACTTTTTTTAGCTCCTAAAGAATCAGTTCACATAATCAAGCAAAATCACTTCTTCTAAAAACAACGTTTGATAGAGCTTCTCTGATTCTGTCTGAAAATCAGATATGCCAATGGCACCCATTAAGTGCGTTTTGGGTGCATGTGTATGTGTGTGGGCGTGGGTGGTGAGAGCACTGCTTAATTATATTGGCGTACCTACTTTTTTATATTTCCACTTTGCCATACACAATGGCAAATCAACTTGTTGGATCTAAAGTACCATCTCCTATAAATATCCTCCATTAGAAGATCAAATGAAAAAATGAAGTGTTTTTGGGTACTAGTTAGGAGCCCACATAACCCACATCCTCCACCTGAGAAAATCATAAATCCTAAGGCCTCCTTTGGAACGCAGGAATTTCACAGAAATTTTATAGAAATTAGTTCAATTTCACAGGAGAAACGCAGAAATCAGAAAAAATTCCTTTGTTCCAAAGGGAGCCTAAAAGAGAGTGGATAAAATACAATTGGCATCGGGGTGAGGGTATAAACACAACTGCCCCTTAATATTATATATGTACTTTTTTTGTTCAAAAATTGTTGTTGTTGGTTAGTTCAAAACTACAACAGTTTTGGAATGGAGTGAGTAGAGTGAATGTACAACAACTTGATCCATGAACATGAATATGAACATCGGCATCGAGCGTATGCATGTTATTGGTGGAAGCAAATATACATGTGGTTTCACCATGAGGCTCAACCATGTCTACTGCAAGAAGTTACAATAGAATAAAAAAATGTTAAAATGTTTGAAGATTTGAAAGATAGTTATCTATTTTTACTGAAACTTAAGTAGCAGTTATCATTATATTCATGCGTAGAACAAGAGGCTTTCTTCTAATTAAGTTTACGTAAGTACCTCTTGTCTAGCAGGTAGCTTCTGAGTTGATCTGTTAGCTCTTGCTGACCGCTGCAGATATGAGATCCTGGTTGCCCCGCTTGCAACAGAATATTGGTGAAAATCTTGACTATGTCAGGACTTTGAGACACCGACACGTTCATCTTGCAGTCGAAGTGCTCTCCCAGTTTCCGGTACACCTCGTAGGCAAGAGTCGTTTTGCCTAGTCCTCCAAACCCAACAATGGAGACTACCTTGAAGCTCTTCCTCAGGTCCCCCTCTCCTTCACTCAACAATTTAACGATCTCCTCCCTTGGCCCGTCTATGCCGACAAGGCTCCCGGCCGTGGGATAGAGAGCGGGCAGCCGGGTGTCGATGGGCGCTACGACAGACGCAGCATAAGTGGCAGGGATCGACGAGCTGCTGGCTCCATCGAGTTTGTACCTGTCGCGCCTCTTGCTCACGTTGTCGACGCGAGCCTTGAGGTGCCGGATCGTCTCAGCGATGTCGCGGCGAGCCCCCAACTCCCTGAGCTTGAAGAAGTTCTTGCGGAAGAAACCCACGTCGGGCTGCTTGCTGCCGCCGTGGCCGTGCTCCACGCGATCCAGGAAGTCATCGACGCAGTCCTCGATGTCGTAGGCGAGGTCCCGGATCTGGTTTCTCCACTCCCTCACCAGGGCATCGGGCTCGTCCTCGGCCGCCAGCCTCTCGAGCAAAGCTTTCATGCTCCTCAGCTCGTCCTGCAGGGAGATGGTCTCCTTGCGCACGCCCTTGAGCTCTGAGTACTCCTTCTCCACCAAGGACGATAGCTTGCCGAGGAGAGGGCTCAGCACCCCCGTCGCAACGCTCACCAGTGCATGCTCCATCATCGGCGCGTGTATCTCTGTAGTTTGTATCTTGGTGTGGACGTGTAGTAAGAATAGGGGAGGTGTGGTGAGAGCTACTGGTAGATGATCGTCAGGTGGGTTGAGACATCTTGGGAGTGGGGAACTTGTACCATCCACAGTGGAGCTGGTGCTCCAAACATCAAATCATTGCCATACCACCAAGGTGCTTCATTCTTGTTTTGTTTTTACAGTGTTTTCACCGGTTCCTACTTTTAAAATAAATGCATTGATGAAGGCAAATACAAGCTGTGGAGGCTCAAGCACCAGGTGCTTGTTCAGGCACCGATGCTTGATTTTTAGGCTCAAGCTCGGGTTGGTGCAGTAGTAAGGACATGCGCCAAAGCTGAAAAGCTTGTTCAGGCACCGAGTCGGAGCCAACGCTGTGGATGGTCTTAGGCAACGAGGAGCGGCTATGCGCCCATGCCCTTTCCTGGGTAGTGCTATATATAGCAAACTGGACCCGTGGCATTGTGTAAAAATGTCCAACGAGGGAATGAGGAGAATCTATCACTCATGCCTTTTCCTGGTTCATGATTCATAATGTTCACCATGATTTGGAAGAAAAGGGCAAACCCAACACGGAACAATGACCTACCAGCACAACTCGTCGTGTATCCATCAGTTGACTGGAATTCAGGATACTCAGTTGTTGTGATTCTTGTGTTGTTTTGTGAGAACATATTCAAAAGAATCTTTCACTTATTCTAACACGGCGAATCTGTTAAAAGATATTCTAACAAAATAATATCACAAAAAATTGAAATGTACAGTTACTTTTGAAACACCACAGCAATGCCGCGGATTGTCAAAGGAACCATAGCAAAAACAGTGGCCCTAGAACACAATACCAGCAAAATATGCATGTCATCATGTGACTAATCCACATGTCTTCTCTAGTTATATTTAGTGACTTAAATAGCTTTTCATTCCAAAAAAATAATTAAAATTGCTCATATGTAATGATAGATTCCCTTGCAACATAGCTACAAGCAAGGGTGGAGCTATAGCTGGGCGTCGGCAGCTGGATTTCTAAAAATCTAGTGTAAAAAGTTTAAATATAATTTGCAATGCTAATGACACCGATCGAAATGGTGTTGACCCCAATGAATTATGAGCCTGGCTTTGCCCTGCATACAAGGCTATAGTATCATAGACAAACTTGATGACTATTTTTATTTTCTAATGCAGGAGAACTGCACATCATTTAATTAAGAAGAAAAGGTTGTAAGGACTTCAGCCCTTTCTAAGGGTAAACCCAATGTAAGCCACCGGAGGAGCAGGCATTGCAGCTGGGCAGCTCTAGCTTGGAAGATGAGACTATTGGGAGCACGATGTATATAAGAGTAAAACATTTTGAGAAGTGTATATGATTGAGCAAATTTAGTACCACACAAAACAGTACTCTCTCCATTCTTAAATTGATGTCTTTGACAATTCATTTTATTTAAAAACCGTACTCACCATGAGTTGGAAGAAAAGGGCAAACCCAACACGGAACAATGACCTAGCTACCAGCACAAGTCGTCGTGTATCCATTAGTTGACTGGAATTAGGATATTCAGTTGTTGTGATTCTTGTGTTGTTTTGTGGAACAAAACATATTCAGAAGAATCTTCATCATTTACTTCAACACGGTGAATCTGTTAAAAGATATTCTAACAAAATAATATCACAAAAATTGAAATGTACAGTTCTTTTGAAATACTACAGCAATGCCGCGGATTGTCAAAGGAGCCATAGCAAAACAGTGGCCCTAGAACAAAATACCAGCAAAATATGCATGTCATCATGTGACTAATCCACATGTCTTCTCTAGTTATATTTAGTGACTTAAATAGCTTTTCATTCCAAAAAAAATTAAAATTGCTGATATGTAATGATAGATTCCCTTGCATTGTTCCACTTTCATTCCTAGTAAAGGAGCATGGGGTTTTCCAACATAGCTACAAGGGCGGAGCTACAGCTTGGCGTCAGTGTCAGCTGGATTTCTTAAAATCTAGTGTAAAAAGTTTAATATAGTTTGCAATGCTAATGACACCGATAGAAAATGGTGTTGACCCCAATGAATTATGAGCCTGGCTTTGCCCTGCCTAAAAGGTTATAGTATAATAGACAAACTTCATGAGCATTTTTTTCTAATGCAGGAGAACTACACATCATTTAATTAAAAAGAAGAAAAGGGTGTAAGGATGTCAGCCCTTTCTCAGGGTAAACCCAAAGTAAGCCACCCGAGGAGCAGGCCTTGCAGCTGGGCAGCTCCATTGGGAACACGATCTATATAAGAGTAAAACATATTGAGAAGTCTATATTATATGAGTAAATTTAGTACCACACAAAATAGTACTCTCTCCGTTTTTAAATTTATGTCCCCGTTGATTTTTAACCTCAACTTTGACCATTCATTTTATTTAAAAACAGTACTCACCATGAGTTGGAAGAAAAAGGCAAACCCAATACAAAACAACGACCTACCAAAAACAAGTCATCTTGTATCAATCAATTTACTGGAATTAGGATATTCAATTGTTGTGATTCTTGTGTTGTTTTGTAGAACAGAACATATTCAGAAGAATCATCGTCACTTATTCCAACACGACGAATCTGTTAAAAGATATTCTAACAAAATAATATCACAAAAAATTGAAATGTATAGTTACTTTTGAAACACCACAGCAATGCCGCGGATTGTCAAAGGGGCCATAGCAAAAACAGTGGCCCTAAAACACAATACCAGCAAATTACGCATGTCATCATGTGCCTATTCCACATGTCTTCTCTAGTTATATTTAGTGACTTAAATAGCTTTTCATTCCAAAAAAATAATTAAAATTGTTGATATGTAATGATAGATTCCCTTGCATTGTTCCACTTTCATTCTTAAAAAAGGAGCACGAGGTTTTGCAACATAGCTACAAGCAAGGGTGGAGCTGCAGCTTGGCGTCGGTGTCAGCTGAATTTCTAAAAATCTAGTGTAAAAAGTTTAAATATAATTTGCATTGCTAATGACACCGATAGAAAACGGTGTTGACTCCAATGAATTATTAGCCTGGCTTTGCCCTACCTACAAGGCTATAGTATCATAGACAAACTTGATGAGTATTTTTTTTTTGATGCAGAAGAACTGCACATCATTTAATTAAAAAAAAGGATGTAAGGATGTCAGCCCTTTCTCAGGGTAAACCGGAAGTAAGCCACCAGAAGAGCAGGCCTTGCAGCTGGGCAGCTCCAACTTGGAAGATGAGAATATTGGAAGCACGATGTATATAGGAGTAAAACATTTTGAGAGTGTACACGATACGAGTAAATTTAGTACCACACAAAACGTTCTTAAACAAAGCAATACTCAAACAAAGCAATACTCTCTCGTTCTTAAATTGATGTCGCCGCCGAGAACATAAACCTTGGTAGCGATTAGGAAACTCCACGACGCGTTTGTTCTGCCTACCGACACTGATATTTGAAGAAGAAAGGGCACAACTGGTATATTTTTCTAAAGATAAACACATGACATGGTGTCGGTATTGACTACTGCCATTTATAAAAAAGATGACACGGTCAAGTCGCCCCACGTGCACCAAATTTGTCCCAGCACGAGGAGCAAAAAAGAATCTGTAGCAATGACATGGAGGGCGCGTTGGCCCACCACGACGTGATTAGCTCGAGAGCTCAATCATGAATGGCAATGCACTTTTGGCCTAAATTTCCTGCTCCTTTCGCTTCTTAATCGATGGCATCAAGAACAGCTTTCTTAATTAACGATATCAAGAATATTGATGATATCAAGAACAGCTTTCTAACAACTCAAAAATGTCACTTAGAAACGTGAACAGCACGGTATTTGAAGCCTGAACAGTCTGCTAATACCTACATGACCATCCCTCCGTCGATGGTAAATACCTGCAATAAGCACATGACACCATATGGTAAGGAGCAACCAAGCAAACAAAACAAACACAGAAGCTGCCATCTGACCTGTCCAGTGATGTAGCTCGCAGCAGGCCGGCAACTTCCTCTGGCTAACAGTAACTGCCTGAAAATTTGGGCACAGCCATCAAGATAACTGGTGATATCCAAATAAACTTCCGAGACTGAAGTGTCCATTCAGTTATAGCCTGATTGGTTGCCTGAGCGTCACGTGGTCCAGGCTGGCCGCATACAGCAGTTGCCGTTCGGTTGCGCTGCATGCGCTCGGGGGCAGGCTCGCCGCGTGCAAAACTTCGGTGCGCGCCTGGCTCCGCGGAAACGGATTTGAGTTCCGTTTCCCATGGAGCCTGGCCCAGCTCATGCAACATCACAGGTAAGATGAGTATATAATTAATATAGTTTAAATAATATTAATATATTTAAAACTAGATTAATTTTATATTATGATAATAAATTATATTTAATATATTTAAATAGAGTAATTATTATTTAAATATTTATTAATTTTTTAAAATCTTTATAAGTTATATCACGTGCAGGTAACCAAACATCATCGCTTTTCAGCCTGACTAGCCACGTGCAACTAACCAAACAAACAGACATTGTATATATTTAACCTGGCTCATCCGTACGAGCCAGGCTGAGTTGATCCAGGCTAGGTGCATCATTCAACCAAACGGACCCTTAGATCCCAAAAGAGCCTTCCTATATGAAATTTAAGAAATTATCACTGACAAGCAGGAGTTGGACCTGATCCAAAATGACTTACTTTTTTTTTTTTTGTCTGAAATCAGTACACAATGTTTTTTTTTCTTTTGCCCATCATAAAATCCTAAACGGAAAAGAACTCCAAAAGTTCAAGCAGTTAGGCCTTCCTCTGAATGCCATGTATGGTCCTCGATATGTAAGGAGTTAATTGTCACAATGACTACCTACCCATACTGGAAATATTAACAACAATTATATTATCATTGTAATGTGAAATAACTCAAGGAGTTAGTTTGAGTACTTTGAGTGCCCCAAAGAAGAAGAAATCCGATAAAGAATTCAAAGATAAACTAACTAAGAAACAAAAGCATATGAGCAAAAGTATACATTGAAATATATTTAATTACAGCTCATGACGCTGCATACCTAAGGGAATAGTTGACAGAATTTTCTTCTCAAGCTCCTCACCAAGCTCAGCAGTCATATCTGATGCAATAAATCCAGGAGCAATAACATTTGCCTACATAGAAATATCCAGAAAGACTTCAGCAAAAAAAAAGAGGCTACTATTCGAATGGATAAATACAATTGTGCTCACATTGATGTTTCTGCTTGCATGTTCCCTGGCAACTGTTTTGGTGAAACCAATAACCCCGGCCTTGGCAGCAGCGTAATTAGCTTGTCCAGCATTACCAGTTAAACCAACAACTGATGCTATGTTAATAATTCTTCCCTGCATTGCAGTACAAAAATGAGAGGCTAGTACAAAAGTGAATACATACATAATAAAGGAAAAATAGAAAAACAAATATCAATCTGTTGAAGAAAAACACCTCATACCTTTTTCTTCTTCATCATTACTTTTGTTGCAGCCTACAAAGATAATGTTGTGTGAGATGAAAAAAAATGCAGTACCAAAAATGAGGGGAGAAAGGGGGAGCATACCTGTGTGCATAGGAAAACTCCAGTAAGATTTAGATCAATTACGTCTTGCCACTGTGATTTCTTCATTCTCATCAATAATGTGTCCCGTGTGATTCCTGTTATAAGTTTGAAATTTCATTCAGTGAAAGTGAAACAAATTGAATTGTTAAAATAGAATGGTGAAATATAATTCTGGCAGTACCTGCACTGTTTACCAATACATCAACTGTTCCCATGTGTCAACAGCCTAGAAGATGTGTGCATATATCTTTGTTAGAAATGAAGTAAGAAAGAATCAACAGATTGTTTACCTATAAGTTCATTCAACTTACTGCTTTTATCATAGATTCAACATCAGCTTCTTTGGAAACATCTCCCCCAAATGTAATGGCCTGATCTCCGGATGCTTCAATCTATAAATACAAAAATATAAATATCTGCTTGAATCCAGTTTAATACAAAATAAGATGAGAATAACAAAAAAGGAAAAATTTGTGACCCCTAAAACACCAGGAAGTGTGTTTTGTGGTTGACATGCTGTTATGGCAGCAACAGCTGCAGTTATCAGTTAGTTTGTTAGGATTTGTTAGTAAGATAAGAGCAGATCATTAGTTTGTTAGATCAGGTTGTTAGTCTGTTAAGGTTAGTTGTTCTCAGCGCCTATGGCTATAACAGTTAGAGAGAGAAGGAAAGAAAGCTAAAAGAAGACTAGATCCCTCTTCCCGTGCCGTGGGCTGAGGCCCTCGGTACCATTCCACAACAATTGGTATTCAGAGACAGCAAGGCGTATCGCCCTCTATCATCGATCCTGAGACCGTCACCTTCTCTGCCAAGTTGGATCAGATGTTGGCACAGATTGCCCTCTTCAACGCTGGCAGCGATCCTGCGACCACGTTCTTTGCCAAGCTGGACCTGAGTTTGGCGCAGACCACCATCATCAACACGCAGATCGCCATCATCAGCACCAAGCTTGATGATCACGACGTGCGGATTGCATGTGTGGAGGCAAATTTTGACAAGCAGGCTGCAATCTCGTGTTGTGATGTTTTGCTGGCTCCAGCACCACAGATCATAGCCGAAGACAACAATTCTGATTTGGAGGACAACAACCTTACTCTGGAGGACAGCAGCCCTGTTCAAGATGACAACAGCTCTGTTCAAGATGACAGCACCCCTGCTTCCGAGGATAGCAGCCTTGCTTCGGAGGGTAACAGCCCCATCTTGGAGGACAATAGATCTGTTCAAGATGACAGCAACCCTGCTTCGGAGGAGAGGAAGCCCGCCTTTATGAAGCAATTCTCCTTGTTGTCCTTTGAGGAGACTGTGGATAACAGATGGTGCCTGTGATTATCCATGGAAGATTGATTATTACGGGATCCATATGCACCCTTGAGGAAGGAAATAAGTTAGACATTGTTTCATGGGAGCCAGGAGGAAGGTGTTTTTCTAATTGGGAACTAGGGAGAAGGCGCTTCTTTCTTTGGGAACCAGGTGGAACGAGCCCTCTGGCATAGCTCGAGGACGAGCTGTCTTTCGCCGAGGGGAGTAATGTTATGGCAGCAGCAATTGCAGTTATCAGTTAGTTTGTTAGAGTTTGTTAGTAAGATAAGATCAGGTCGTTAGTTTGTTAGATCATGTTGTTAGTCTGTTAAGGTTAGTTGTCCCCAGCACCTATGGCTATAAAGGCAGCTGCGGGTAGAGAGAGAAGGAAAAAAAGAAAGAAGACTAGATCTCTCTTCCTGTGCCGGGGGCCGTTCCACAACACATGCACATTTCTTGACAAACATTTGAAGCCTTGAAACACCCACATAAGTCAATCCTTAGTTCATTAAGACATTTTATCATTCATCAACCTTCAGAATATATCTGGATATAAATCGACCACAATATCTGAAAATCCCACTCCTTTCGTTATTGCACTTAGCATGGCAACCCTTGGTGTCTAGCACTAGTCTGGCGGCTGACCAGAACTAACAATTGCTGGAAGATCAAGCAAGGATAGGCGGCAAAATAGGCCGGATGGTGTACATTAGCACTTAGTGAACAACGATCACTTGCTCTAAGTAAATATTTAACCCATCCCACTAAGCCTTCCTTTCTAGTACTCGGTGTGCATTCGTATGCAATGTACTCATAGTTGGAGTAAATGCTCAGCATATGGATTGATTAATGGTTCCATGAGAAAATATAATTACTTTTATGGCATTATTATTAACTATATGTGTAAATATTTGCAGATGAAAAAGCAACTAAGCATAACTTGTTGTGAAATGACCATAGGCATGTACACAATTCATAATGTTTAGTGAAATCAAACTCTTACATTGATGGGTAATTGCTGGTCAAATTTTTGAATGATTTTCACAATGAAAATAACAATTCACCTCAGGAAGAGTACTACAAGCATCAACCCAAATCCACTGACTATTAATGACTGGAAAAATAATTATCAGCAATGTAATTTCAATCACAAAATATTGTTAATCTAGATGGTAGCCTGATGGAGCGAAATAGCATGGGATTATTGTTTCTTCAGTTTGTTTTTTCCATGTCATTCTGGTCTAGTTTTCATATAGGAATTATGCAGGGACCATCCAGAAAAGAGAAACAAAGCATTTCTATAAGCCAGTTGACATTCATGCTTACCTCTTTGGAAACTTCTTCCGCCTCCTTTGAAGATCGGGCATAATTAACCAAGACCTGCAGTTAAATCGCAGTTTTTTCTAAGACTTTGAACACTAAGCTTTTATCCATAATGCATAACAACCCGCTTAAATTAAAGCTAGTTCTAGAAATGGTTAATCGAGGAATTTGGTGAGCTTGCAGCTCAGTTTTACAGATTTAAGATAATCACCATACATGTCTGGCAGAACTCATATAGATGTATAAGTCACAACATAAAGTATAAAACTAACTTTGCATCCTGCTTTTCCAAGAGCCAATGCAGTGGCTTTTCCAATTCCCCTGGAAGCACCTGTAACAACAATGACAGGAGCGTCCAACTGAGTAGCATCTTGCAGAACTGGTTGCTCAACAGCCGCAACATGAGTTCTTACACCTGTAAAACCATAAGCAAGGGTAAAAAACTGAAAAGTCAAATTAGTTTGCTGATCTGCAAGAAGAGTTGAAAATGCATCCTGATCATCTATTGTGTTTTTCTTATGAATCACCATTGAGGATAATTAAAATACACCAAACGTACATATGCGGCATCAAATCGGCTCAACACAAAACAGCCACAAATCATATATACAAAAAAAAAAATAGTAAAAAAGCTTTAGGTAAACATTAGGACTTGGTTGACAGTTTCCATGACTGAACTTGAACTTCAGATTTAGCTGGAGCAGGGGAAGTACCGAAGTATAGGATTAATATCACACAGCTTGCCTGATAAAAAGCTAGGGACAAGCTCAGAAACACAAGTAGGTCCTGCTAACTCATCAACTACCCCAAGGCAGGGTTTCCCCGTAATTTCAGCCCAAAAGTAGCGAATTTACAAAGAGTTACCCATGGATCAACCACTGGTCAGGCAAGTGATTTGTCTGGATAGCAATCACTCCACCAATTTACATGAAAACTAAACATCTACTATCCATCTGGAAACTAGACTTTGTCATTTCCACATTACCGCCAGTAACAATCAATCCAGAACCTAAAATCCAAATCCACCAAATTCGAAGCAAACCACATGAGTTCAGTATGCCGTACCGGAGAGCGCGACAGCGCGGGAGCTGGGGCTGCCGGACCGGAGCGCGTGGGTGAATCCGACGAGGCCTCGGTGAGCCGGCAACGCGGATATGGCCGCCGGGGAAGCAAGCGCCGCGGCGGTGGCGGAAGCCATGAGGGGGGTCGGAGAGGAGGCCCGCAGGCGGCAGCTAGACTGCTACGAGGGCGGTTATAGCTTTGAGGTGTTCCCTAGCGTCCGGGTTCGGTGAGGTTGGTTTGCCTGCTTTGGGAGCTCCGACGGCGACGGGAAATGGATGGGGTTCGGGCCGTTTGGCGGAGGCAACAAGGATGGAAGTGGAAGACGAGAGTGATGGGACTAACGGGAGTAAGATTTTAGTTAATCTTCATAAATTTTGGAGCGTGTCCTGTACTTTTCCAGACAAATCCTGTTTAAAAGCTCTTTGCAACGCATTATTTTTAAAATCATTATAATATATAACAAAACTTCTGTATAATTTTTTTTTACATGTTTTTAGCTTTTGATTTGTGTACAAGACCATCCCATATTGAAATGAAATAAACATTCGTATAAAATTGCGGGATTTTTACAAGATCATATGGATTGATCTAAGAGGTCATTTTTTGAATTCTATATTTTTTCTGTGAAATTGAATTTATTTTTATAAAATTTCAACAAGATTCTTATGAAATTTCTGCGTTCCAAATGAGCCCTAAGGCATTCGAACAAGCCTTAGATCTATTAGTCCGTTCTTTTTATAATTTACCATCCTATGCTGAAATGAAACGGCATTGTCTGAATCGGTATACTTTTGCTAACTGTTTTACAGTATTGTTTAAATAGTAGGGCACTTGCTTGGCCCTGTTGCCCCAGCCATAAGATAATACTGCAAGAGTACATCCATCGCAAAAACAAAAAAAATACTACAAGAGTACATAAAAGACACTCAAAGGCAGCATATTTATTCCTTCATTTTACCATGTCTGTGTGCTTGTGTGAAAAATTTGTCCATATAGAGCTCTCCCCGGCCCGCTGCGCACCACTGTCTGCGCCGTCTCTCCCGTGTCCACGCCGTGCGATTGCAATCCGTCGGCTGGATTGCGTCTGTCCTGGGTGAAAAAATCACCGTTCGAACCGTTGCGTGCTACGTTTTAAGGGCGATAAGTCGAGGTGCGACGTTTCATCCCCTTCCAGCCACCTAGGCGCTTAAGGCCCGCGGCCCAACGGTGATGCAGATTGTTAATTAGTTTGCTAATGTTATATTTAACCAAAATTTTCAGCCATAACGCCTTCGAGCATTGCCGATTACTTAAACGGCATTGAGCAGTTTAAAAGGACTAATTTTCATAAATGAAAGAAAGAGATAAGATGGGCTTTTATGAATTTGAACCATGATCACTCTATACGTGAGGATAAGCCTATTGAGTCTGTAGCCACGGAAGATAATGGCGTGACTCTTGTAGCAAACAGACATGCTTATAAGAAAGAAAAAGCTATGTGGATCTGATAAAGTGACAATTATGATCATAGATTACTCTATTAATTCACCATAAGAAATGCATTCCCTAAAGAACCAAAAAGTGGTAAAGAATTCATGGCCAAGATTGAGGAGTGTTCACTAAGGAACTGTAGGGCAAATAAATGTGGTGGTAAGCTGCGCCACCCTAAGAAAAGTATGCATAAAGTTAAGGAGCCCTATTATCATTTCAGAAATAATGCTTCCAAAACTGATGTTAGGTCCCAAGTGTCATCATTGTAAAGAACATGAACACATTAGAAAGGACTCTGCAGAGTTCAAGAAATGGCTGAATAAAAAGGTAATTATTATAAAATCTCTTAAGTTACTTTATTTTACTCACTTTTCATTAAAGTTATGTAATAATTTTGGTGCCATAATTTATGTTATAAATTTATCACAGGGATTACATATCGCTCGGACTATAAAAAAAGTGTAAAAAAGTCTTAAGGTGGCGAATGGAATCCAAACTGAAGATAAAGCTATTAAGTCCTCTCCTTATTTCTCTATAGTGGATTTATTCTTATGTATCATCCTTGAGTAGAAATTTGATTTTCTGTTTCAATGATGGATGATTATGAATTTTAAGTGTGAGTACAATGAATGCTTGATTAGTAATAACTATTATGTTTTGGTGTTGCTGAAAAGCAAGACAAGCTTATTTATTGTCCCTTAATAATTCTCCTATGATGAATGTCTTTTGATGCCAATACATGCTAGATAAATATAAGTAATGAAACTTCTGTGAAATTATGGCATTACAGTTATGCCATATATTTCGAAGGGGAGAATTGGTATCTCATTAGAAAGAGATGCCTTATTTATTGAATTTCTCTGCACTAATTCTATTATTAAAGGAAAGTTTGTAACTATAAAAAACTAAAAATAAGTAGGATGGAACTAAGCGCAATAGAAATTACTCATAGTGGTTTAGTGTAACATTCCATTGTGGATATTTTTGCCCCATAAGAGAGATTTCTAAGGCATGCTAAGTTTAAAATCTTCAAAGCCGAAATAGAAAATCAGCATAATGCGAAGATTAAAGTGCTCAAATCAATAAAGGTGGTGAATAGCATTGGACACATGCATCGTATAGACAAATCCTCTTACCTATTGCTAAGTTATTAGAAATGACATAGTTGCTTAGTATTTTATTTCTGACAAACCTTAGCAAAATATTGTAGCTAAGAAAACTGCACCTTAATGAATATGATGTATGCTAAGAGAGTCTGTGGATAGAGGCATTAGATTACCGTACATATCATTAATCGAATTTCTAAGTAAATCAGTCTTTGAGACACCTTATGTATTATATTATAGACTGGCTGGAAATCGAATATGAATTATTTGCACGTGTGGTGCCAAGCTAAAGTAAATTTAATCCACAACTTAAAAAATTAATTCCTAAAACTATAAGCTGCCATTTTGTTGGATATCCATAAAATCGAAGTGATATCATTTTCATTGTCTTAAATGTACCACTAAGTTTTGATTGAGACAAAGCACACTATTCATTAGAATATAATGGTCGCTCAAGGGGAGTATTGAACTTGAGGAAATACGGCTTTATGACTTACTGCCGGTTACTCATAATTATTTTACTCCTACTTATCATAATGGTATTGCACCTCAAGAGAGGGCATCTGAGCCTACTGCGTCCACATGGCTGTGCATGAAAATACGCTAGCTATAAGTCCATGTGAGGATGCACCTATAATAAGTGAGCATTAGAATGAGGATATGATAATGGGTGAGGCACCACTTGAGCCATAGGTGGAACCTCAATAGCAACCCATGAAAATTATTGAACCCCAACCATTATAAGATTGACACGTGAGATGAAAACTACCACCTCTCATGATTATGTTGTCTATATAAGTGAAATAGACATGTCAAATTAAAGGTGGATAATCTCAAAATATTTAAAGAAGCTATGCTAAGTGAGCATTCACATAAGTGACGTGAGGCCATTGAAGAAGAAACGTCTATAAGCGCTAGTGATATATGACACTTAGTAGAAATTGCCTAAGAGCCAGAACAGTGAACTGTAAATGTGTCTACAAAACTAATGTGACTCTAAAGGAAAAATCAAAAGGTTCAAAGTGAGACTAGTTATAAAGGCTTCACATAAAGAGAGAGAATTAATTATGATAAAATATTCTCTTCTGCCTCAAATAAGGATTCATGTAGAATCATTATGGCTTTTGTGACTCGTTATAATTTAGAGTCGCACAAAATGGGCACTAAGACTGCGTTCCTTAATGGTGACTTGCATGAGAATGTTTGAATGGCATAGCTGAAAAGTTTTGTCATACAAAGCAAGGAGCATATGGGATGTAGAGTAAGCGTTCAAATAATGGTACACTAAGTTTGATGAATTCATTAAGAGTTAATTTGTAAGATAAAGCGGACAATTATATATATTCTAAGATCAAAGGAGCTCTTATATCATCCTATTAGTTTATCAGGATGACATCCTATTAGCTAGCAGCAACAGTTATATGCTGCGAAATATAAAGAGATTTTATCATCAAAAATATGACATGAAAGATCTTGGTGAAGCCTCTTATGTTTTGGGCATTGATATTCACCGAGGTAGATCCAAAGATGTATAAGGACTCTCTTAAAAGGTGAACATCGAGAGGGTACTCAAAAGGTATAATATGCACCAATGTTCAACTACGGTTGTCCTATTGTTAAGGGCGATAAGTTTGGATTATTCCAAAATCTTAGGAATCAATATGAAACTAATCAGATAAGAATGATTCCTTACGCTTCAACTGTCAGAAGCATTATGTATGCGTAAGTATGTATGCGCCCTAACTTAGATTTTACCACCGGGATGTTGGCAGAATTTAATGTAATCCAGTAATGGACCACTGGAAGGCCGCTAAGAATGTCTTTAGATAAGTGCAAGGCACTAAAGACTGCATGCTTACATATAAGGAATTTGAGAGCCTTAGTTGTTGGCTACTCAAATACAGAATTGCAAGCTGTGTTGATACTAAGATTTCCACATTATGTTGTATCTTCACGCTTGCAAATGGAGCGATATTGTGGAAAAGCTCCAAATTGATAATTACAGCAGCATTTATTATGCAAGCTAGAATTATAGCATGTTAAGAGGCCGTGAAGAATTATTATACCCAGATTAAGAGTGGTAGATAGTATAAAAAAACTACCATAAGTTTTCTTTTCAAATAACAACAAGTCAAGTGGTGCTGCCAAACGCATTGACGTGAGTATCATGTTGTGAAAGAAAGAATCCAGGATCACACCATTTATATACATCATATAAGTATTAAGTAAATGTTGTCGGATCCATTAATGAAAAGGCTTATCACCTAGTATATTTCGTGATTATGTTGTCGGCATGGGAATATTAGAAAGCCTGTGATTCTAAAAAGGGATATATTACAACCACTTCCATAACGAATAGGTTGCTTGTCTTTTTTAGGTGGCCTTTATGCGATGTGAGCTACTGCGTCACAGTGGGACTTTATTCACTGCTGTAGCACACTGCTTTGTTGTATAGATTTTACCAAGGAGAGCATTAGAAGCCTTACGCTCAAAGGGGAGAATGTTAGGATGATGATCTGCAAGGCAAAATTTAACGGTGCATTAGTAGAGCATCATGGTCAATCACGTAATTAACTAAGAGATAATTATGGTTAATCACATAATTAACAGTGCAAAGACTGAGCCAGCCATGCAGAGGTGGAGCCAAGTCTCCATGCACATGCACCCTGATGGGGGGTGCCTAACCGTTCTGGTTGTGGGCCCAGGTCGACCAGTGCCATATAAAAAGAGGGGAGTGATGCCCAGAAAAAAGACTCATGAGTTCTGGCAACCTCGAGTCCACCCCTCACAAAAACCTAAGTCATCACGAGTCCGATCAAGAGAGGGCACTGGATTGAGCCTGAAGGCCACCGCTACCATTTTGCCTCCATTTCAGGAACAAGGGCGGAGCAACAGAAGGTCGACAAGAAGAGTGTAGAAAGAGGCGCCTATGCTGTGATCGACTACAGAGATCCACATCTACCCCGAGCACCATGGAGGACCTCACATCATACGTAAGTAATTAAATTTCGCATTATGATTAAGTGTGTTCATGATTCTAGGGTTAAGATCCGAAGTGTTTAGCCCCTAAGTATCCTACAGCATATACATGTGTCTCTGCTTTCATTCATCTATATATTTATATATACGTAACCATCTGAGTGCTCCACCACACAATTTATTCCTTTTACATCTTTGTGTTCTCCATATAACTAAACTGACAGCTGCCTTTTTTCTTTTGACTTTTCTTGTTGCTATGTCCTCTGCTGCAAGTGATGGCCTCGATTGAAGCTGGTGGTTGCTGTTTGTCTCTCGCCATCCAACAAAGCACCTTTGCACTTCCTCTTCATTCGGCGTGGATGAGGAGACTCCAACCTACTCCGGAGGCACCTGGTAATATGTTTTGAACTAATATCAGCCGTCTACCTATAATATTTTGTTATCTTTCCATTCGGTCCCTTTGACCCAGCGGTTTCTTTATATTGAAATAATTATTCCCTGTCATGCAGTGTGGTTAGTTGAGAAACTAAAGCCAAGTTTGGCAAGCATTTGGTCGGCTAAAGGTGTTTCTGGGCGCTTATTTTTGTTGGAGCTCACGAGTTTTGGCATCCATTCTCATGCGACTGATCTAAATCATAAAGGAGGGAAAGTGGTTCACCTCTCCTCTGCTAAACGAGATGAGGCAAGATGATTTCACTTTTGATAAATTCATTATTTTTGTTGCATCCTCTCTGGTACTGAAGTATATATTCTTTGTTTGATTAACTTAATCAGTTCAAAAGGTGAAAGATGATGTAGGCCCTGTATGTGATGAGAGACCTGTTCTTTGGCAGCTACACCAAGTACTGAACATGATCCTTGGTTTTGATAACTGTTTTGCTTTGAATTTGTATGTCCATGCTTACCTTTGTGTATTGACAGGAGTCACCTCTAGAAGGCTGAAAAAGTGTTGAATCCGATGCCAATAATTGATTTCCTTACTGGTATGTATGCTTCCTACCCTTGATGTCTTTGTGTACTTCAGAGGTATGCGGAGAGCGTTACCGGGGACGAATACACTTTTGATAAATTTTTCCAGTTAATATATCGCTTACATTGCTATTAAATAATGACATTTCCTTACATTGAATATTACTTTTACTGATGTAGTTTTTAAGTGCATGAGTAAGCAATTAGTAATTTTGCCATCTGTTCATACATTCATCCATCCAAACTGGGACGGTCTCATGCTTCCTATTTGTACTAATTGGACCAGTGCCTTCATATTATGTTGTGTTGAATGCATTTCAAGCTCGGCTTCATAGCAATGATGATGGAAAACTTAACAAATTTTACGTAATGGAAGATGCTGCTTTAAGCAGATGATGATGGAGAATTTAACAATTTTAGCAGGTTTCTCTACATCTTAGCAGCTTTATAGTCTTCCATTCTTAAATGTTTTAGGCGTATGACGTGATGTTCTGCAGGCTATCATGTTTGTAGCACATTTTTCCTACTATCGTAGCAATCAAATTCGTGCTATGCAATCCTCTGTTTCCTCTTTTCCCTAATTAAGCTATGTACAACTGTTCCCTAATTTGTTTGTCTCTTTGCACATATTATGCATGTTTAACATGTAGTACCATCAGAATGTTTGAACTATTTTAGGCAGTGATGTGGTTCTCTGCACGCTAGCATGTTTCTAGCACATTTTTTCTAATATTAGAGCACTCATGTTTGTGCTATGCTCTTTTTTTCTCTCTTAGTTATTTTCTCATTTAGAAAAAAATCATTTTTCTAATATTAGAGCACTCATGTTTGTGCTATGCTCTTTTTTTCCCTCTTAGTTATTTTCTCATTTAGAAAAATCACTTGCATTTGAACTTATACTAAGACACAATGATATATATGGTGGTAACCTTTCATGTCGTAATCCTTGATTTCTGATTTCCTTCCTACATTGGAATGTTATTGCCTTGGAAGCAATGAAAATAGTTAGCCATGTTATCTGATCGTTATACAACAGAGTGATATATGTTAACTTCTAGCTACTTTTGAAACAATATTTTCTTGCTTTATAAAGGAGACTATCTCAATCTTCAAATAATATCAATTTTCCTTATATGTTAACAAATTTTTGTAGTACCAACTATTATATTGATCGTAGTTTGTTTGTGCTCTCTGGTAATTTTTTATCAGCTAAATGTTCAGTTGTAGCTAAAATGAATGTGTCAGCAGCAGCTAACAGATTCTTCCTTTAGAGCGTAGCTAGATAAATGTATTAGTAGCGACTAATAAATAAGATAGAAAAAATAGAAGTACTTATATCTCTTACATTTCACAACTGGTGCTGCAACACTGGACGATACATACTTAAAAGGTACATTTTTCTCTTCCCAATTTTCCTTATCATACCATAATTAAGGTAAATCAGAGATGAACCCTTTAAACATATTTCTGCGTTTGAACTATGCAACGGGCGCGCCCAATATACTAGTAAGTATAGAGGAATTAGAGGCTTCTATTATGATGATGAGTTCTTGAGCACCCACTCCACCAAGGTGGCAACTCCAAAGCCAGTTGCAGACCGCTTCTTGTGGCTCCACGCAGTCCCAGCAATGTCGATGTGCATCCACTGAACCTTCTCATCAACAAACTGCAAGAGAGGGTATAGCATGGGGAAATCAAAGTGATTGCCGATAGCATGATTCACAAGCTCAATTTGTCATTCGATTTGCTTCACAAAATTACCTGTCTCAGAAACAGTGCGGCAGTGATAACACCAGCCTTAGGATACAGTGGCCCAGTGTTGAGCATATCAGCCACGCCCGAGCTCATCGACTCCCAGTAGCTCTCTTCCATTGGTAGCCTCCAGAACTTCTCTGCAGAGACCTCAGAAGCAGCCACGAACTCCTGGGCTAGCTCATCGCTTGGCGTGAGAATCCCTATGGAAAAAGTGAGTTTTCTTTCAGCTACTCTACGCAGAACAGAAAAATCTATCAATGGCGGGCTTAGCTATAAAATCGATCGATAAGTACCATTATAAGGACGGCAAAAACTCTAGCTTTTTTAATGCAGAATCAAATAGTGAGTGGGGGGGAATTTTATGGTCAAGTTTACCAGCAACGTTAGGCCCCAGTGCAACACGGACAGCACCGGTTAGTGTTGCCAGGTCAATAATCTGCATGCCATCATCAGTATAATAATAATTTCAATAGTTGTTCATCTATTTGCATAATGTTCAGAAAGACAGCAAGACATATAATGTACGGATGGTCATGTCATTCGCACGGAATGATTCATTACCTTGTCAACGCCTTGATTACAAGCATAGACCAAAGCATCAGCAAGTGTAAGTCTTCCCTCTGCATCAGTGTTATCTACCTGAAGCATCATAAAGGATACTCCTGTAGACCACTAAAAGAGGCTCACAAAACGCATTCCCGGGAAGGCAGGAACGTACCTCGATAGTCTTCCCGTTGGAAGCAGTCACTATGTCACCAGGCCTCATGCCTGTGCCACTGATCATATTTTCACAGGCAGCAGCTATGAAATGAACCTGTCAGAAGGCAAACCATAGTTAGCAAACCAATTAAAGTATAATGACTCCTAAGTCAAACTTAAGCACCTCTACTCCAGGAGGCTTGATTTGGCCCAGAGCTTTTGCTGCGCCAAAAGCAGCTGCAGAGCCTGCCATATCCCACTTCATAAGTTCTATGCTGGCGGCTGGTCCGGTCTTGATGTTGTAGCCACCGCTGAAGACATAGAAGATTCAATTGTAAGAACAACGAAACCATTAATTGACACAGAAGAATCAATTATAAGAACAAATGAAACCATTAGTTGTAGTTCAACACAGTACACCACCATTGGTTTCTGGTATTGCTGCATTGAACCCAGTTGGAACCTGAAAGTACTGCAAACCTTATTCACTGGAAGACTTATGCAAACCTGTCAAAAGTTAGACCCTTGCCGATAATAGCCAGCTTCCTCTTGACATTGCCGTCTGTGGGCTTGTAGCACAGGTGGATGAAGCGAGGAGGGTTTGCAGAAGCTGCAGCAACTGCCAAGTAGGCGCCCATCTTCAACTCTCTGCATTTCTCTGCATCTAATACCGTAGCGGTGATCACATCGCTGTACGTGGAAGCGATCTTCGATGCCTCCTCAGCGAGCACAGCTGAAATTCAAGGACGTGAGATCGACTACCGAGCATTTAAGGATTTGTGGAGGACATATATTGTTAGCTATTATCTAAAAACAATATAATGTTAGCTGGAATTCAAGCAGAGAAGCTGACCAGGGGTGAGGACGTTGGCAGGAGAGTTGACAAGGTCTCTGGCAAATACAACGCCTGAGGAGAGATGGCTAGCATACCCAAGCTTCTGATTCAGCTCCTGATCAGAGCCCAACCCAATCAGATGCACCTGTTTCAGATGTGAAACTTTCCATTCAGACTTGTACCTGCAGTCCTCGTACAATCCGAGCACCGTACCTGCAGTTCAAAGAAGCGTCCACATCGATCGAACTCATGCAAGTCCAGAAGCATCCGCATCGGCGCATCAGAAAAGGGATGGAAAACAAAACAAAAAGGCGGGAAAACAATCAAAACATCGAGCGAGGTGAGCACCAGTAGCGATCGCCGCGGCAGCGTTCAGCTTGCGGTCTTCCCGGACCACACCAGGCGAGGCGAGAACAACGGCAGCGCTGGTAGCGTGCGCGGCCCTGGCGACAGCCGCGACGGATTCGCCGAGGCCCTGCAGGGAGGCCGCGCCGTGGCCGGCGAGGCCGACCAGAGCCACCCTCTTGAACCCGCGGCCGTTGACGCGGAGCACCACCGCCTGCCCGGCCGCCCCAGCGAAGTCCTCCTCCGCCGCCGCCGCCGACAGCAGGCCGCCGAGGACGGCGTCCAGCTTCTTCAGGACGGCGTTCTCCAACCGGGAGCCCGAGTCCTTCGACAGGTCCTTCTCCGTCGCCGCGACGGCGAGTACGTCGCCGTTCCAGTCGGAGGGTTCGACGTCTTTGGCAGCGAAAGTCACCTGCAGGAACAGCAAAAGCCCGCCGCTGTTACTTGAGCAAGGAATCCGTTGAAAAGACGTGCTTTTGGCTGGGAAATCACGCGACTGTTTCGATCATGAACTAGCATGTTCCTGGTCACGCAAGCTGCTAAATTTCTGCAGAACTAGCTAGATAAATAGTAGTACTTGTGCTATACTATTCTTCAGTACGCAGACTTCATCAACCAACAGAAACGACCACCGACCGTGTCAATCCAACCCGGTGACTCTTCGCACGAGAGCATGCGCACCTGAGGCGGTTGGACGGCGTTCGGCTTGGTGAGGCCGAGAGCTGGGGCGGCCATGGCGGCGGCGCTGTCCATCCTGCTGCTCAGGAGTGTGTGACTGTTCTCTGCCTCGGACTGAGGCGGGGGAGAAAACTTATGGACCGATAATGGACGGCAACAGGCCGTTGCTGACTTACGGTAACTCGGTGTGGAATTCGCTCGCTAGAAGACGGCCAATGGTTGAAAAAGTGGTATGGCGGCTAAGTTTTAAGTGTTCCGTCGGCCGGCAGAGCCGGGCATCCTCACCCACTACAGCACACGTGTGACCAGCCACACAATGATCTGGTACTGATTGACTACTTACTATGGTTTCATTTTTTCTAATTATGGTAACCACCTTGATCAAGGTGCCTTTAGATCTTGGTCTTGCTCCTGTTTAATTAGGAAGATTGGATATCCCTAAACTTCATCTGCACACGTATGCAAATCCACGAAGGAAATTACATCAAAAGAAACTGTCTAGTACGAATAAAGCACAGTAGCATGGAGCATCATCAAAAGAAATACAGAAATCATTGTCAAACCACTGCGATGCTGATGACTACTCGTAGTCTATAACTTCATGTTACAGCACAAAGAAGGAACAGCCGTCTGTGACAGCAAGGGCCCTTTGCCTTTTGGCCATACTCATTGGTTCTCAAGGCGAGAACCAAGCCAGGGTCGAAGGGAAGACAGAAGAAGAGCAGGAAGCTGTCTGGTTAGAAGTGGCAAAGAAGAGCAGACAAGGAGAATCAGAAGTCTGAGAGGGGACTTCCTCCTCTCTCCACTGTACTGTGATTCTGTGAAGCAGTCAGCTCATCGCAGTGACATGAGAGTGCGCCTCTGGGCGAGCCTCTTGGAACGCTGAACAGCCTTTCGTGTCCGTTTCATGTTCTTCTTCACCGTCTTCTCTATCCGCTCTATTGATTGAGACAATTTCTTCTCGGCCGTATCAGCAATCAATGGATCGGTTGGATTGGATGGAGTCTGCATTGAGCTTTCCGCTGGAGAGGAAAACACATTAAGAACATCCTCAGCCAAGATGGTTGCAGGGGTTGCAACATTTTCTGTTTCAGTTAAGCCGGAACAAGAGGCAACAGGCAGGGAGGTCTCAGAGTGAAGAGGAATGTCCTGCTCTGCTTGTTCTGGAGTATTCAGGTTCACAGATTGCGGAGACTGCTCAGATCTTTGACTTTGCTCCAGAGTGGCAGCGATCCTTAAACGACTTCTCTGAATAGCCTGTAAGCCACGGTAAGAATAAGATGGCAGCTCGCTGTAAAACATATAATCTTCAGAACATGAGAGATGTAATAGATGATTTACTAAGCATGAATAATAATATAACAAATGTACTTATATCCAAATCCACCAGAAACATATGACACACAAATGTTGCAATAGAATAAATAAGAGATGAGAAAACTAATCAAAAGTAAACCACTCATGACTCACCCAACAAATGGTCACTTAAAATAAATTCAAAAGTAACCCCAGCTCGAAATCATCATTTGAGGAGTAATTCAGAAAAACTTTTTCTTACTAAAAAGTCAGTTTGGCCTTGGTTTTATTTAACTTAATCAAAAACATATAACAGTAGGGGGCCTCCTCGACTGTACAATCCTAAATAAAGGTTAGAACTTTTTTTCTTACCATTTAACTGTAGTTTCTGTCGTAACAATATACAAATCAAGTTGCAGAATAGTTTGCACTCTACTTTGACATTATTGCTGTAAAGTCAGTTCATTAATTGAAATATTTGTACTATGTATCTATGTTAACTAGATATTGCACAATTTAAAGACATCCAAAAGTAGGAAATTGCACTAAATGGTCTACTATAATTTATTGTATCTCAATAATTGCTTGCTACTGATGATAAGATATGGATGGACCTTACTGCACAAAAAACATGATTAATTATTGCTTTTAGATCATAAATAGCATGTAGCATCTGAAGTATATTGTTAAATCAGTTCCAGTAAAAAAAAACCCAAAAATCTGACCACGCTAGTACACCACTAGCTTCATTTTAACATAGGTACGATATGGATGGACCTTACTCACACGATTTAAGTAATAGCCATATAAAAGAAGAATGCCACAAAATCATTTAAGCAGTATGTTTAAGCAAAATCTTCCCAACAATTAGCTCGTATTAGTGCATCACTCCATTTCACTAAGAACATTGGGCAACTATCTGATGAATCCACATGCCACTTTGGTAACAATTACGCACCAATTAGAACTAGTAGGTGAACCAAGAACGCAAGATGTTATCATCAAGTCTTCAACTAGTCAAAAACACATCATAATATACTGTCACTCACCTTTGCAATTGCTGTGATGTCACGGAGCGGTGTCCTAGGATACCATTTCGGTAACGGGCTCTTCCTCTTCGGCGGTGTGGCTCTTACAACCCAAGCCGGTGGCATGTTCTCCTTGTTGTTTGAGGGCAATATGAACCGCTGCGCCAGGTGCTTCCTAGCGGTGCCCCTCGCTGCCAAAGAGCTCGGTGTCGTCATCCTCCTAATAAAGAACCCTCCACCACCATTTTCACGAGCAGCAAGAGGCACCCTCTTTCTGTTCCTGAACTCGGGCATCCTTTTGCTCTGCAAGCAGCACACATCAAAAGAGAGATAAATCAACACATCAGAGTGTCTGTTTGCTGAAGAGAAAAAACATCAGAGTATCTGGAAATGAATATCCTCAGAATTTCTCATGCTCCTCACTTTCCTGGTCAAAATCCCGCTCTAATTCTGAGTTTCCAGTCACTAATCCTAGTGCTGTCACAAGATCTGCAGCAAGAAAACCTGATATGACATCAAAACATCAAGAAATGTGTAGGGGTGAATAAACGATCCTGAGATCAGAAAAAATGACACAGTTTGCTATGTTCATCTTTCAACCTGAGCTCTTTGAACTGCTGTCATTTTAAAGAACTCTAGCATTTTGTGTTTGCGAGTGAATAGCTGGAACTCTACGGGACGTGTTTCATTCACAGCCTTTTCATAGGCCATGGCAAGGTGACCATTCATATTGAGACCCAAATTCAATCATACCTTCAATTTATTTAACAATAAAGATGCCCAGAAAATTTTGATAATTAAATATTCTGTCCACAAAACAAATGCCGTTTGCATTACTCCTTTAGTACTCCCTCCGTCCCAAATTATAAATCATTATGGACTCCTCAAGTTTTTTCAAATTACAAGTTATTCACATTTCTCTCTTCCCAATACATCTCTACTATATTTCTCTCCTCCTTATTTTCAGAAAATCCCACCATTTATGCTTTCCTTAATTCTCGTGCCCAACTTAAAACTGACTTTAAAATGGGATGGATGGGGTACAACTCCATTTTACATAATAACTGCGGATGCCTTTTTTTAAAACTATAAATAGGGCTATCAATACAGGAAGGTTGCTCACAGAACACGAATGAAAGCAAACAGGGATATAAGATGCTGACCCAGAGTGACATGATCCTGAAGAACAAAACCCATAAAAAGGAGAATAAACTCAGAAACCTCTTCTTGTAGTCGAGAAAGGAGGTCGGGGAACCGGCCGGCGAAGAAGAGAGCTCCAACGGCGTCGGCAATGCCAAATAGCAGGGGGCTACGGCCTCGTCTCGACGTTCCCTCGCTTGAAGATCTCCAGTACGAGAAAGAAGGGGCGGGAGGCAGGATTGGTAGTGGGAGGAGGGCGGCGGGATTCGGGAGAGCCTTGGGAGGGATTGCATTCGCCGACACCGATCTGCTAGCAGATGGAGCCTGCGTGTCATCGGGCCTTTTCATTTGGAAGAGGCCGGGAACGAAGGGAGGGAGAGGCGGGCTGGGAAAACTTTTGGTTCGGGAAGGGTGGGAAGGAATTCCGGTCCGGTCCGGTTACAGGTACCGGCCGGAGCGAACCGGCTCGTACCCCGGTTCAAACCGGTACGGAGGAAGCCTTTGTCTCGTAGCGGCAACAGGTTCCAGTAGGCCCCAGCACGCCTCGAGTGACTCTTCGCATTTGGCAACTCTCTCTCCCTTTCCCCTTCTACCCGGCGGGCCCTCTCTAAAACCTCTCGCCGGCGTTGGGTGGCGGCACCCGCGGCGCGGCTATGGCGTACCTCCCGCCCCACAAGCGACATCCCGGCACGGCCGCCTCGACTCCCACTCCCTCCCCCAACCCGCCCCCTTCGTCCCTCTCCTCCTCCTTCCGCGGCCTCTCCGTCTCCTCCCCTCGCGGCCGCCACCGCGGCGCCGGCGCGCGCCACCCGCAGCCTAACAACAAGATCATCCACGCAGCGGGGTGCGTCTCCCGCTGGTCCCCGCTCCCACCCTTCACACCCGGGCCCGACGACGGGGAGGACAAGGTGCTCCGCCTCGAGCCCTTCCCCTGCGCCCCTCTCGAGCGCAAGACCGGCGCCAAACCTCTCGTCCTCGTCGCCGCCACCCCAGGACGAGGCTCCTCCGAGATTGCTGAGGCTGCGGCCGCTGCCATCGCTGAGAGATTCTTGCCGGACCTTCTCGCCGCGGCAGAGAGGGCAAAGGCGGGCGACGCGCGTAAAGAGACGGAGGTGGTGAAGCTCAGCCTCGTGGCCAGGGTGGGGAAGGTGCTGTTCCAGTGCCAGCCGTAAGTCCTCTTCATCTGCACGTGCCTTTTACCATTTCTCACGCATGTTCGTCGCGTTGTCTTGTGATGAATGCTTATTGTACAACGAGTTGCTTACTCTCTGTGGACAATATCTTGCAGCGGTGGATCGTGCATCTCCTTGGACACGCTCCGTGAGGCTGCAAAAGCTGGGGAAGATGGTACCAAGAGCCAGCTGCATAAGTCGTTCTACACAAATGTGCCCACGGAGTGTCTCGATGATTTGGAGCGATCTGCGGTGGAGAGGATGGGATTGGAGTTTGATTCCCCCAAGGAACACTACCATGTGAAAGTTAGGACTATGCTTTAATGTAAATTATGGTTGTTTTGGCTTACCATAACTAGATGAAACATTTGCCAGGTGTTTGACAAGCATCGGAGTGATTCTACAATTTCTTGCAAATGCACCGTGCAAAAGGATGGAACCCTCACTATTCATAAGGTGAGTGTACCATGAACCTATTCTAGCTGGCCTTTGCGCTTTCACCTTGCTTCACGATTTTGCATCTCATTTCTATGATTTTTTTAATGGAAGTCCTTTTTTAATAAATGCCTTGTTTCTTTCATCAACTTTGATTTGTGGCACTGTTGGTCTTTTTTTTTTTTTGGCTTGCTTAACCCCAAGTTGTATTGCTTGCTGCCTTGAATTCCTAGACTAATTTCTGGTTCCACAAAGTCATGAATTCTGAGGGTATTTGTTGTTCAATCTTGTTTTGGCCCTTACTTTTTTGGCATGTCTGATCATGTGCAACATTATCCCATAAAATTGTATGAATCCTAGGATTGCTCAGAACTCTGATTGTAACTATTGCCAATTCATATCAGCAGATAGCTGAGACATTATGAGATGCAAAGACTGGAAATCATTTTCACCTCTGCATTGCAATACGCACATAGCTATATGTGCCAATTCTTCTATACCATTGTGAAACTTTATACTTAGTGATGTGCTACTTGAATTATTTATCTGATGTGGTATCAAAGGGATGGAGATCCTTGAGTAGAAACTGCTGCACATGTTGTGAAAGGTCTTCACTGTATCAATGTGCTATGGACAAAAGGTTTTATGCTCCTTTCTTTCTTGGAATCGACCCTTGTCAGTAATTATAATTTTTGGTCAAACAAGTTGTTGTCAGTCTTGTCTGCGATTTCATATGTTCTGTACTTCCGTTAATTCAGTAATCTCTAACATCTAGCAAATGGAAGTCAACCTGACTGCATTTCCTGATCCAGCTATATGCCAGCAAAAAATTGAAGGATTCTTGTGTTGCTGATGTAATTACTTGTGATTATAATTCAGTAGCCCCCAATGAATGCTTGGGTGTTGCTATTTTGTTGCAGATGATTTTTTATCGTGGTAGATGAATGAGAAATGTACATATGCTTGTACTTGGTGGAATTGTGTCAGCTTCTCATTCCTCAGTGCTGTCACCTTTTGTGCAGGTTGAATTGAACCAGGTGAGGTACTTGGTGGAAGATATATCCTGTGTTTTCAAAGAACTTGATCTAAGGCTGATGTTATGTACGAAAAGAATCCTGAAAGACATAGATGTAAGTTCTTGTTGAAAATTTTTTGGCTGTTTCTGCTCTGGCCTTCCTTTTGACAAACTCATTTGATCTCCTTTGCAGTCTGAAGTGGAAGATGCTATAAAGAGCCTATTGTCTTCTGCTATTATTGACCCTAATGTGAAAGGGGGACTTAGGTGGCCACTTGGAAAAGAGTTAACCGGTGAGAGGTTCAGCCTAGTTGGGGTGTGGCACACGAACTGCAAAGCTTTCAGAAATGAAACTCTGAGACTCAAGTTACGGCATGCTGACAGATTTGATCACCGAAGCTCAACTGGAGAGGTTTCCAATGAAGTTACCTTCAAGCTGATCGGCTTGTCTCGTAGACTGGAGGTTAGTAAGCAATGTACTGTTCTGCTGAGCAAATTATTGCCATGTTGCATATCCTTATTTGTTAGTATAACTGATCTTTTGTTGGTGCCTACAAGGCTGCAACTTATTATCCATGTACATTATAGTCGAAATAACCCAAAAAGAGTAAAAGGCAAGGGCTCAATCTCTGCCCATTTTACATTTGCATGTCACTTCTTACTAAGAGGGTGTACTTGCCATCGCAATTTTAGTTGTACTGCAACTGGGGCTGCCAAAAATCTTGTCTAGCACTGGTAAACTGCAAACTAATCATTTTTCTTTTTATATATTTCCTAGGATGATGATGATCGAGATGAGAACTCTCTGAAGGAGATGCTGGAGTCTGCTGTACAGATGGTCTGGAACAATGCTCTGAACTATAATATTGTGGCTTAAAGTTGGGCTATGCTGACGAGTAGAGAGTTTTTGTGCTCACTTTCTTGGATTTGCAGTGAGATTTGACTCCAACCCTTTTGTATATAGCTCTGGTCTCTTGTGACACTGATATGCTTAGACGGTTAGACCTGCGTACTGCATGTGCATCGGATGGTTGGCGCTTGGTAGCAAACTTGGTTAAGCTTTCCCAATTGGTGCTGCCTTCTTCTGCATATTCGATGTTGCTTGCATATTTTATCAATCTCGGATTAGCCATCACAAAATCACTTATTACTCTTATGCCATGGGGTTGCGATTTTTGGTTTCTGTGCCATCCACGTCTTCATCCTCCGTCCGTAGTCGAAATGTGGGCATGCCAATTGCCATTCGCATGCGTGGGTGAGCACGGCCTCCACTGATTGCCATGGCTTGGCAAAAGGGTGAGCTTGGCGAGCGAGAGGGAGCTCATCTCTGTTGTAAGATATCCACGTACGTATAAACATGCGAGCAGGCTTCCTATCACCGTCATTTTAATTTCCTCGGCTGTAAGGAAGAAGCCCGTATACGATATGGTAATAGAATAGACCACACATTCGGTCAGACGAGCGGATCAGATCTTCAAAGGGAAATGCTCTCCTCCGTGCGGTGCAACGAGCTCAAAGCAGCGTAAGCTGATTCATGCTGCTGCCACTTGCCAATGGCTGCGGCGGGGATTGCTAACCTCGCCCGTTCCTCTGCAGGAATGGTCGCGCACCTGGCGTCCACCAGGTGTTCGACGAAATGCTGAAAGGGCGGCCACAACATTGGAGCATCCTCTGCCGACCGCGTGTGGGCGCTCACCGTATTCATGTCGGAGCTCGCTGACGCCGGTAAACATGCCGACCTGCCATGCCCCGAGGTATCGTCTACGAGCACGCGCTTCATGCGGTTCCTGCCAATCCGGCACGTCCAACTGCAAGTGCGCTCACTCCGGCATGGTCACCAACGCTCCTCTCTCTCTCTCTCTCTCTCTCTCTCTCTCTCTCTCTCTCTCACACACACACACACACACACACACAGCTGAGATATTTGGCTGTGATGCACTTTGCCTTCCTGTTTTCTTTGTCAACGGTTGACAATTAGCGTGCTGTTTACAGAGACACAGCTCAGGCCTCATTTTTATAGGACAGTTGATAGTTGTAAATACGATAAAGAAACCGATAGATAGCCAGTTGGCCACTAGTGCAGATTGACAATGATATTGTCCACCTGACCACCAGTCCCCCATCCTATCCGTTTTGGAAGAAAGACTTTTCCTCTTCCTCATTCTTCTTCCTGCTTAGCCTTGAAACTCTGATAAAGCTTTTGCTTTTTCGATCTTTCACAAGTAATAAACAGCCATGGCTGCTGCTGCTGCAGCTTTTGCTGGAAAAGCTGTGGCCACATCAGCAATCTCCTATATCATCAGCAAGGCATTCGACTACCTGAAGGATAACAAGAAAGCTGGTGGTTTGAAGAGTACCAAACAAAAGCTGGAGGCCCTAGTTCCACAGATCCAAGTGATCTTCGATGCTGTTGATGCAGAGCAGATCAAAGATCAAAGTGAGGCATTGGATGCATGGTTGTGGCAGCTCCGTGATGCAGTTGAGGAAGCGGAGGACGCACTTGATGAGCTGGAGTACTACAAGCTCGAGGGAGAGGTGAAATTGCGAGATAGTAAGGTGAGTGGCTCCCTGCATAAGTACAAGGGCAAGCTTGTCCAGCAGTTCAATCATACGTTCAACACTGGGTCTCTGAAGCGGTTGAAAAGTGCTGTCAAGACTTTAGAAGCTGTTGCTGCTGGTGTGGAGCGTTTTCTCCAAATTGTCAATCAGTTTGATACTAAAAGGATGAAGACAGTGGACTTCAAAAACCAGCGCGAGACTAGCTCACTGCCTCACAGCGTAATTGGCAGAGACCAGGAGAGGAAGGCTATAGTTGAATGGTTGACCAAGGCTGAAGCTGAAAGCAGTGCACCTCAACAAATTGTGAACAATATTCCTGTATTTTCTATAGTTGGGATAGGTGGATTGGGGAAGACAGCACTCGCACAAGTTATATGCAGCGATGATAAGGTGACAGATTATTTTGATTTCATCATGTGGGTTTGTGTTTCTCATGACTTTGATGTTGAAGTATTGACGAGAAAGATCCTTCAGGAGGTCACTGGAGAAGAAACTAACATGGTTGGTCTGAATGCTCTCCACAAAGCTCTCAAAGAGAAATTGCGTTTCAAAATTTTTCTCCTTGTACTGGACGATGTATGGAACGATGAGAGCATAGATGATTGGGAAAATTTAGCTCGCCCGTTGAGATATGGGGAGAGAGGGAGTAAGATATTGATAACGACTCGAATGAAATCTGTAGCTGAGCTTGCTGCAAGAGCAATGCAGGAAGAATGCCAGCCTTTGAGATTGAGTGGTCTACACGAAACCGACCTTCTTGTTCTGCTGAACATGCATGCATTTTCTGGTGTTAATCCCGATGATTATAGGAATCTGCAGCAGGTAAGCAAGAAAATGGTTAACAAACTCAGTGGTTCTCCATTGGCAGCAAAAGTTCTGGGTGGAGTATTGAACAACAAAAAAGACAGTGGCACTTGGAACAGAATTTTAGCATCAGATATTCATAATATCGACCAGGGTAAAGACGAGATCATGATGGTTTTGAAGTTGAGTTACCAACATTTACCAACACATTTGCAGGCGTGTTTCAGGTACTGTAGTTTATTTCATAAAAACTACGAGTTCAAAAGGAAGGAATTGGTGCACTTATGGATGGGCTCGGGTTGATCCCGCAGTTTGTGAATAACATGATGCCAGAGGAAATCGGGATAGAGTATTTGGACACATTAACTAAGAAATCTTTTTTCGACATCAAATCAAGACCTCTTTCTTATCATGAGATAAGAGGCGATTTGTTTGCTGAGGATTCAGAACACAGATACGTTATTCATGATCTTTTGCATGAGTTGGCATGTTCTGCGTCAGTAAAGGAATGTGTTCGAATTGACAGGAAGTTTTCTGGAATGGATCTAGCAACTGTTAGACACCTGTACATTGAAACAATAAATCCTACTGTGGTCGAACGAGTCTCTCAAGCAAAGAAACTTCGTACGCTTGTCATGCAGTTTAAAGAGCAAGATCAGGCATCACAAGAAATCTTACTTCAAAAGGTATTGTCTGCATCAAAAAACTTGCGGGTATTTTCCCTAACGACAAGTTCTATCTTCAAGCTGCCTAGTGAAGTTGGTGGTCTAGTGCATCTTCGCTACTTGTCTCTTATTAGGGTTCGACAAAATATGGAACATTTCAGCTGGTTTCCACAGTCTGTCTACAAGTTATACCACTTGCAGCTAATGAAGTTTGATGATCTTAACCTTGTAGTTCCTAAAAAAGGAGAAATGGATGGTCTCTGCAATCTAGTTAATTTGCGCCATTTGTATGTACCATATTGGATATTCCATATGGTTCCTTATGTAGGAAAGATGACTTCTCTACATGAATTATATAGTTTTGATATTAAACATCAAAGTGGATACAGTATTGGTGAACTCAAAAATCTGAAGGACATTTGCCATTTGAATATTACCAGTCTTCGGAATGTAAAGTGCGAAGAAGAAGCACCCAACATCATGTTGGACCGGAAAGAGAATCTATCTGCAGTATCATATAGCTGGTCTCCACTGGACCCTACAGAATTACTAAACACTAGCCCAAGCTCTTCTGACTCATATGAACCAAGTAAAGCTGAGAAGCTACTTGACAAGCTTCAACCAAATTCCAACATTTGTAAATTGAAGATCCAAGGATATCCTGGATCTCGATCTCCATGTTGGTTGGAAAGTCTTGAACTCATTCATTTGACGTATCTCTATCTATGTGATTGTGAAGTATTGCAACATCTCCCACCTATTGGGCAGTTACCTTCTCTCCAGTACCTCTACATAAGAAACTTGAAATCAGTAGCTCTTGTGGACTCTTCGTTTTATGGAAGTGAGAAGCCATATGGACTACAATCGCTTAGGGTACTGGAGATCGAGGACATGCCAAGATGCACTGAATGGGTTGGATTGGAGGGTGAGAACTTATTTCCTCAGCTTGAAAGACTAGTGGTGCGTTATTGCAAGGAGTTGAGACAGCTACCGAATGCACCTATCAGCGTTCGACATATTGAAATCCATAATGCTGGTCTGCAGGCTATACCGCTGCCTCAATTTATAGTGAGCTCTGATGCGAGTTCGTCATCATCAATAAGCTTGTCCCTTTCAAAATTCTTAATTTCTTGCTGTCCAAATCTGGAAACTTTGTGGGGGCAGGGGTACTCTCTTTCTGCCCTTGAGGAATTATCGATCCAACGATGTGAGAGCTTATCATGCCTACCTGAGGATTCATTAGGTTCACTCCCCATCCTGGACCACCTTGAAATCACGAGGTGCCCAAATTTGAGGACAGGAGAGATCAGGTGGCCCCATATGGTGAGATGGCTCACTTTAGGATTGTGCGGTGATGCTGAACCTCTACTGATTGACTCCTTGCAGGGTCTCAAATCATTGAGGCGGTTATTTTTAGATGGGTGTGCAATGCCCTTACTCCCTTCAGAAGCATTTGCATGTTTGACAGGATTAATAAGTATGGTGTTTAGTGATTGTGCAATGACATGCCTCCCCTCCGCAGGCCTCGCAAGAATGAAAAATCTTGAAAATCTTGGTATCTGGGATTGCAAAGAGCTTGTGTCGCTGGATGGAATTCAATGGCTTAATGCGCTCTCATCCTTGACAATCAGTGGCTGCAGCAGTCTTGTTCAAGATTCGCCTGATCAGTCAGTAGAAGGTGTTGGTATACATGGCTGTGTCTTGAAGCTAAATCAGCTCGCTGTTGACCACCCATCACTCTTACTCAGAGAGCCATTACGAAGCTTAACCACTGCACAGGGGCTCCGAATCTATGGTGGTCCTGAACTTACACTTTTACCTGAGGAATGGCTTATGCGAAATTGTCAAGCCCTTGAAGAGATAGTAGTGTCTAATGCTTCTCATTTGCAACGTTTACCACAGGAGATGGCAAGCTTGACCTCCCTGAAGTCGTTGCATATATCCCATGCCGAAATGCTTCAGGCACTTCCTTGTTTGCCTTCATCTCTGAGTACTCTACGCATGGACAACTGCCATTCTGAGCTCAAGAAGAGGTGCAAAAGGGATGTAGGTCCTGGCGCAAAATTTCACATGTTCATGATTTAAACATTTGCTAAAATGTGATGAATGATATATAATGAGTAGATGTAAAAAAGAAAAGGTGCGAGTTTATATACGTTTTTTAAAAATATTTGTAAGGAGCACTGTGAATTCTTAAAAGGGGATGATAAGATATAAGATGATATAAGGTGCAAATTGATTTGTGAAATGCAGCTCTGCTGGAGATCATTAAAGGGGAGGAAAAGGAAGAAACAAAAGCTACCTGAAGTTCTGGTGTCAATTTGTAGAGTAAAACATTGATGTTGTTAAAATGAAAACCAAGAAGTGTTAGTGCGATGATGATCTGCTGAAAAGAGCATAAAAGAGAGGTTTTGTTCTGAATGATGTACAGAAGCTGTGGTTTGAATTATCATTTTTGAAAATCATTTGCTGCAGGGAGTAGCCACACAAATTGTTTCCTGCATGTGCGGCCGATTGCTATTTGATAATTCTATTTGTATAAAAATGTTATGCCCCCATCATGATTTGTATAACCGCTGCGCTAGGAACTTTTGTTCGTGTATACGCTCGAGCATTTTATTTCGTTCGAACTATATATCAATATTTTTGTTTTGCTGATCATTGCTCTACAAAATCCCTTTTTTGTGCCAAATTTTATTGTGCATTGTTCAGACGAGCTGGTAATCTGCTATAGTAGTATAGTGCCGGTGCCGAGGGTCAAAGCTTCTCAAGTTCCGATTTGCATTCATATTCGTTTGCACATCTGAATTCTCAAAAGAATCGAAAAACCTTCTCAGTTTCGACCCTGTTTAAAACGTAAAAACTTTACAAAAATTAGTTCAATTTTACAAGAAAAAAAACGCAGAAAAAAAAGATTGAGTGCGCGTTCCAAACGGTCCCTCAGTTTGGGCCTCGGGTCCCTTTTGTAACCGAGCCGAAGCAAATCTGCTGATAAAACGGGGCCGGGGAGGACCTACCGCCGTCTTGTCTCGTCGTCTTCTCGCGCGAACTCGCCGTCCTAAACATCGCGCGAGAAAAGAGGAGGCCGCCGCCCCATCCCACCCACTCCTAGAACTCCCGTCCACCCCCCAAATCTGGTGGGCACGAATCGGATCGAGGGGGCGGGAGTAGCAGCGATGGCGGGGCTGTCGTTGCAGTGCGGCGACTGCGGCGTGCTGCTTCGGAGCGTGGAGGAGGCGCAGGCGCACGCCGAGGCTACCTCCCACTCCAACTTCGCCGAGTCCACCGAGGCCGTCCTCAACCTCGTCTGCTCCGCCTGCGGAAAGCCCTGCCGCTCCCAGACCGTAAGATCCCGGCCGCGTAGTAAAGCCCCAAGTCTCCGGTCGAATTGCGGTTGGGTTCGCCGGTCGACGGATCCGTTCCGATGGATCTCGGCGGGTTCGTTCGTGGTAGAATTTTGCTCTGCTCACGGTTTGGCGGCTTTTGGTTCCGCAGGAGAAGGACCTGCACACCAAGCGCACGGGCCATGCGGAGTTCGCGGACAAGACCATGGAGGTGGCCAAGCCCATTGATCTCGAGGCGCCGCCGAAACCGGCCTCAGATGCCATGGAGGTTGACGCCTCGGCAAGTGGGGAGAAGCAGGGTGAAGACCTTATCCTTATGGCGTAGGGCCTGTCACGGCTTCTGAGTTCAGTGTATTAATAACTGTGGCGGTGTTTCCTCCTTGCAGAGATGGTTGTGCCGGAGGTGAACAAGGAGATGCTAGTTGATTTGGAGGCGATGGGTTTCACGACGGCACGTGCTACTAGGGCACTTCTCTTCTCAGGTATGTTTAACCCGAATGTATCCTTTATGTGATCAGTGCTTGTAAGATTAGGATATCTTGATTATGCCTTCTGTTGCTTTCTTCGTTTTACTACCTACATTCCCCCTTATATGATGTTACGACAACTGCGTCAACAAATGATAATATGAATGAAAAACCAGCATCCAAGAGGGAATAACCATAGCATTGATTTTTAATGCATACAAATAGAAATTGCTGGTCAGTAAAAAATGAAATGTATCAAATTAATCCTAAAAAAACCTTTATGGACTGGTGCCCAACATATCACTTATATGTTCTTGGAGCATGTAGCTCAGCTAAGCTAGGAAGAGGTGAAGCCAGAATTTCCAATTTTTTTGTTAACTTCTGTAATTGGTTAGCAAGTTCCAAGATAACCATGTTTATACTGCGTAATGTTACACTAGTTGTATTTTCTGGCCTTTTATTCAAAATCCAGCTTATCACAGGAAGCCAATATGTTATAATTTTGCAAAGTCCTGTTAAAGAAAAAATTTATTCTTAACCTTCTAAATTCTAAGATGTTAGTGGATGGAAATTACTAGAGCATCTGAGTATACCAGCACATAGCTGAATATGTGGCACTTTTATTCATTAATGTTTCATCTGACTGTAAAGCAAGATATAATTATGTTATAACTTTGCTGACCATTTATGTCTACTTTAGGTAATAGCACCATTGAAGGTGCTATCAACTGGCTTTCTGAGCATCAGGAGGATCCAGATATTGACGAAATGCCAATGGTATGATGATTTATTTCTTTCACTTTTATTAATTAAATTTATTCTTTGATATTCTAATGGTGCTAAATTTGACCCTCTATTTGCAAAGTGGTTTTCTTGATATAGAACTAGTTTTGCAATTCTATTTCCATTGGCATGTGCTATCAGCAATTTTTCTTTGGTAATCATTTCATCTTAGTACCTAAAATTAAATTTGTTCAATTCAATGTTGTGAAGGAAGCCAATTTGATGTGCCAAAGTTTGGCAACTTATGGGACACAACTAGGGAAAACTCATGTACATTTGAATTAATTTCTTATGTTCCACTGAGCGTCTGTTTGTTTTTTTTAACTGTTTTCAATGGAGAAGTGGTAGATATTGAATTTCTGTGATATACCAATACTTAAGTGAGAAACACTTTTCTTAACTTCTTTGTATCTTCTTTTGCTTCTTAGGTACCGGCTAATACAAAAACCGAGGCTAATAAGCCAAACTTGACTCCTGAAGAAGTGAAGATGAAAGCACAGGAGCTAAGGTGAATACTTCTTTCTATCATGTACTTTTGGCTAAATAATTTCTTCAAAAATGACACAATTATTTCGTTTATATGTTATATTATTTCCTAGTTCTGAATACTTTTATTTGAATTTTATGTTTTTGTCTTATTATAATTTATTCCAATCGAGTGCAGGGAACGTGCGCGTAAAAAGAAAGAGGAAGAAGAGAGACGGATGGAAAGAGAAAGGGAGAAGGTATGCTGTCAACTTCTTT
Organism: Zoysia japonica; assembly: GCA_001602275.1. Classification (NCBI taxonomy): domain Eukaryota; kingdom Viridiplantae; phylum Streptophyta; class Magnoliopsida; order Poales; family Poaceae; genus Zoysia; species Zoysia japonica. Next base: position 1,311,737 of record BCLF01000020.1, on the reverse strand, counting down.
TTTGGCTTCTCCCGTCTATGTAATATGCCTATATGGATTAGGAATGTACATAAAGAATTTTCTAAGCACTGTTCTGTAGAACTTATTTTTATATATGAAATTTCTTGTGGCATCTAACATTTTGATATTTCTTCAGGAAAGAATACGAATCGGAAAAGAACTTCTTGAAGCCAAAAAAATCGAGGAGCAAAATGAAAGGAAACGGTTGGTTTTGTTGTTTGTATTTTTAATTTGCTTCTCTTATATTTTACTACTCTTAATCGCTCTGAATATTTCACTTTCACTGTTGGCAGCATGATAGAATTGCGGAGACTTGAAAAAGAGGAGGAGAAAAGAGCTAGAGAAAAAATCCGCCAGAAACTGGAAGAGGATAAGGTTTCTACACCTCATTTATATAGGAAAATTTCTTGCTTTGACATACAATAAATTTATAAATGATGTAGAAATTCTATGAAATTGGGCTTGTAATTCTTTTTGTTTATTTATTTTGAATCTCAGGCTGAAAGGAGAAGGAAGCTAGGATTGCCACCAGAAGACCCAGCAGCTGCAAAACCAAGTGCACCACCTCCTGCTGAAGAGAAGAAGGCATTTTCTTTTCCTCTTTTTTTTCGAATAACAAGGCTTTATACTCTGAACTGAGAAGGCCCAGTGACACATGTCTAGTTATGTTGATCAAAAGGTTTCAAAACTTCTCTCATTTGAACTGCAATCTATGACTTGCAGAGTGCTTTACCTGTTAGGCCAGCGACAAAGGCGGAACGAATGAGGGATTGTTTAAGAAATCTTAAGCAGCAGAACAAGGTACAACATGTTCTTCCTTGAGCTCAACTCTCTCCTTTGGTGCTGATTGCGGTTTTACCTTTGCATTGGAAATCCAGTCATTTACTGTCTCCTATTGATTAACGAGTAGAGTTAAGCAACTATGCTAGTTCAATACGTGTTTAAAAATATGATTATAGTTGTATAAACTAGAAATGCCAATTTATAAGGATAGTGTGGCATATTAATAAGCTGCAACATTGGAGACTTCTTGCCTTTCGCCAGAAGCCCAGACAGAGTCTTGTTATATTATGTATAGAAGAATCGGTATGAAAATTATACACGTTATTCTGGTTCTGCATGTTATCTAGTTTTAGTTGCTCATTCCAATTAGGATAGATTCACTTGGCAGTTCAATTTATAAATCATTAAAAGAGCATTTGTTCTCTTGTTTTGATGCTTAATAGAAACTGGACTTCTCCCTGTAGTTCATTGCTAGACCTTGCGTTGGTGCAGTAGCCACATTTTGTGGTATTGATTATGTGCAACCTTGTAGAAAGCAAGATTTATCATTGACAATCAAATTTGTGTAACAATGAAATCATTTTTCTGACAGGAGGACGATGCTAAAGTGAAGAGGGCATTTCAAACACTGCTTGCTTACGTTGGAAATGTTGCTAAGAAACATGACGAAGAGAAATTCCGAAAGATCAGACTCAGTAATGCTACATTTCAGGTGATGCTCTTGAAATTGGTGAAATAGTGTGTTGTTAACCTTTTTAGTAACATGACTGACCTCACTTTACAGGAGAGGGTTGGAAACCTGCCTGGAGGCATAGAGTTCCTGCAGCTCTGCGGCTTTGAGAAACTTGAAGACAATGAGTTCTTGTTCCTTGCAAGGGACAAGGTCGACATGGCTGTTCTTAATACAGCTGGAGCGGAGCTGAATTCTGCCATCACAAATCCCTTCTTTGGTGTCCTTTGAATCAGTGAAAATCAATTGTATACTGTTCATGGTTTCGCTACTGCTTGAGATTCAAGAGTGAATGGTAGATTTCTGCACCTGTTGTCAGACCCAAATTTTACAACTCAAACGAAATTAAATATATTTCTTCCGTATACTGCCAAGATAACATTCTTGCTTTGATTTTTTTTTCCCTGCGACGGACGAGCGTGATGGCCCAATTCTTAGTAATGTTCACCGATCAACTCATGAACTTACGTAGCAACCAGCCAAGCTCACAGTACTAGCGCATCACTTTAGAGCTGAACTTGGCGTCCATAAATCCAGCTGAATGGTGCGAACTCCGGCTCCTTGTCCTTGGCCTGCTGCGCTCTCTCCTCCAGCTTCCTGAACCTTGGCCCCAGCGAGCATACGAACTCCTGCGCGCGGCGCCCTTCGCCGGACAGCCCGACGAGGTCCCCGACGCCCCAACGGTGGACGAGGAACTCGAGTATGTCGGCGTAGTCCCTTGCCGTGTACACCCCCAGGCGCTGCGCGACGGCGCTGAAGCGCGCGAAGAGTCCGTCGTCGCGTCCGTCGTACATGAGGTGCGCCGGCATGACCACCTTCTTGCGCATCATGTCAGCGAAGGCGCGCACCGTATAGTCCGGGTCGACCTCGAAGAGCTTCTCCACGATCCGCGCGTACGCCGCCTCGTGCCGCTTCTCGTCGGCGGCGATGGTGCCGCAAATCTGGGCCAGCCTCGCGTCGCCGTACCGCTTGGCGAGCCGCGCCGTGTTGCCGTGCGAGATGAAGGTGGCGCGCTCCTGGAACGACGTGTAGATGAACCCCATGTAAGGGTTCGACTCCGTCTTCGGATCCTGACAAACAAATGATCGTACGTGGAAAACGGCACGACACGTTAATCAAGACAACAGTGGTAGTAATCGAAATCTGAAGGCTGGGTTAATCGATCAAGAACACCAACCATTCCCGAGGCGATGAGGTACTGTATGGTCTTCTCGACCTGCCTCATGTCGACGCGGCCGGTGAGGAACAGGTACTTGTTCATGAGGTCGCCGTGGCGGTTCTCCTCGGCGGTCCACGCGCGGGTCCAGACGGCCCAGCTGGTGGCGCTGGCGCCGGTCTCGTCGCCGACGCCGCCGTCCAGGATGTTGAGCATGGTCTGGTACGTCGGCAGCGCCTCCTCCGTGATCATGTCGCCGACGAAGCACACGAAGTAGTCGTCGGGGATCTCCCGCGCGCGCGCGCGCAGCTCGCGGACCTCGTCGTCGAAGCCGTCCGACGCCGCGTCCGGCAGGTAGTCCTGCGGCTGCCACGACTTCTCCACGGGCTTCAGGAGCTCCAGGACCTTGTCCGCCGCCCACGGCTCCAGGGACTCGAAGATCTCCCGCTTCTGCGGCGGCAGCGAGTGCGTGACCGGCCGGCGCACATCGCGGGGCGGCGCGAACGGCTTCTGCTTCGGTGTTTTGACCCTTCGTGATCGATCGATGAAGAAGCAACACACGACAACAGAGATGGTTAAATTGAGCGTGGCAAATCAATGGATGATCGCGTAGAAGTTGTGAGTTAACCCGATGACTGATGAGCATTGCTAACCCAGCCTCCAGGAGCATGTTCATGTTTCCAGGACGCTAGCAGCTAACAAAACAAGTGTGAAACGGAACATGCTGGCCAATACCAGACAGCTTGCCCATAACACGACGTGTCAGACAAACAGGCAACAGCAGCTGCTAGGATCATCCAAGCGGCTTGAACCATTTTTTTTTTCTTTCTGGCAGGAGTGCTAAAGATTTGGAACTGATCGATTTTAGCTAAATTTTGATCCAATCCTGAGGATACCCGATTGCCCGCATCGAGGTCTCTATAATCTACGCCAACGATCATGCAGATATTCAGAAAATTATAGCCGTGATCCTGCCACTACCAACTAACCGCGCCATCTGTCCACACACAGGCCAAAACGAATAATCACGTAGACTGAGCAAGAACAAGAACGTGCAAGGAAACACTCAAATCACAAGTAGCTGCAGGGGAAAAACAAAAACCACATTGGCATGAGGCAGAGGAGGGTGTAGAGCTCACTGCTGGGCGGCGGAAGCCATGGCCACCACCGAGGAGAAGGCCCTCCTCCCGCTCCTCCGCCGGCGAGGCGACGACGGAGCAGCGAACGCTATGCAAGAAGAGAGGGACGACGCCATCAGAGACATGGCCATCTTTTCTGGGGCTCTTGCTAAGTTGATACGTCTCGGGGGGTTCTGCTGGGAAATGGGAGCGCGCGAGTGAACCCTCTCTGTTGGTGTGCTCTGTTGGAGGGAGACGAGAAAAATTTGAACGGCACTGGCACCAGTGTAGCGTTGCCCGCGTTTGCAGCTACCTGAGAAGCTGAAACAGGTCACCTGGGCCTCGTCATCCATCATCCATGTCCACCTACGCCTACGTGGCGACCTGCGCTTATCTCATGCCATTGCACGAAGAAAGCATGACGCTTCAGTGGTCAGTGGCGAGCGCACGCTTCCAATGTCCCTACCCGCCGTGCAGAAACGAAATATTTTGCACCTTAAATTCTCATGGATGCTCAACTGTTTGTTAGTCCTAACAGATGCACATTGCCCGCTGTAAGTGCAGAGCATTCTTGATGAATGATCTAGCAGTTACACTGATGAATTTCGGTATGGAAAAGTCACTCTGCAGCTCAAGTGCTTTCTCAGGTGTTCTGCTGTGCTTCAGAATCATGCCACGGACGCCAACAAACCATTCAGCCGTATTAAAGCTTAACAGCTACGAAATCATATGGAAAACATGGCACATGAAACGGCACAGGCTGGAATAAGGAAACCGGTTTCCTAGGCACAAACACTAGACATGCTTACGAATGATATGCTAGCAAGATGTGGATGCCCAGCGAAAGAAAAAAAATCATATCAATTGAAGGCCGTGTGGCCAAAGTTCAATACAGGTGAAATGAGAATACATTTTGGCGGTTCGGTTATCAGCATCAACTGCACCAGAAATATTTTGCTATATGTGAGGTGCACCAAGCGAACGCAGAGCAAGCAAACAAGAGTGAACATGAAACCAAACCCAGCCTCAGCTCAACTCTGACATGGGAGGCAAGCAGCACCACAAGATCCCGTCCTAAGAGGATGGCACCTCGCCAAATAGGCATACGCTAGGGCATCAGGCTTTGGTTGTCACGCTGCACAGGCACGATCCTGACGGCTTCACCTTAGACGTGCCCCATTCAGACCCCGCTGGCGCTTCCGGATCGTACACCAACGTCTGATACGTAGGCTCTTCTCGCAGCGAGAAAAGCAGCAGCTTGCCGTCACGTACCCCCAAAGAAAAGCGAGTGCTCGAACCACCCGTAAGCGGCACCGGGATCTTCCGCCAGGAACCGTCAGCCGGGTTGAAAATCGCGAGGGACCTCTGGTTCTTCCACTCGATGCAGAAGAGCTTGTCGCCGAGAACGGCGTGAGCCGTGACCATCACGCAGCCGTTCTTGACCTCGCCCCACGCGCGGGCATCGGGATCGTACACGTCGACGAAGCGAGAGTTGCCGATCGTGAAGCTTGAACGGCCGCCCATGACGTGGAGCTTTCCTTCGATGTTGCACCCGAAGCAACCCCACCTTGGCCTCCGTAGGCTCTCGACCAGTGTCCATTTGTTCTGTTCTGGGTCGTAAACTTCGACGCCAGATAAGATATCACCGTTTGGACCGAATCCACCAGCGACATATATCGCCCCGTTGACCTCTGCGGAGGCGAACTCGCAACGAGGTACGTTCATCTTAGCGAGCACGGTCCACCTGGGGAGAATCGATGAATTAGCCTACGAAGTCAAAATTCTGAGACCATAATTGACAGTTCACGTTTCAATAATATCAAAGTCTGATTTGATAAATGCATTCGGATTATCTCAGTGTGCTTGTTCAGCTTTGAATTTCATGACATAAATTAGATCAATTTACATTTTACATTGTTCTACAGGAGCATAACAACTTTATTGGTGCACAAGTAACGAAGCATACCTGTTGAGGAAAGAATCGTATTGGTAAACCTCGTCTGAAACACATTCCTTCCCATGGTCAGCAACATAGCCAGCAATGACTACAAGCTTCCCATCAAGGACAACCACGCCAAACCCAGCTTTGGTCGGTCCAGGCATACTAGGAAGGCTATGCTTTTTCCCTGAACACTCCAAAACTTCCCAGCGAGTACCCTTCGCATCAGCATCTGCAGCCAGAACATAGACCGTCTCCTCCAGCCTCCCAACCTCTTTTCTTATCGCTATCAATTCCTTACTCTTAAGGAAGGACGTCCATCTTTTGGAAACTGCCCCCATGACAGGGAAATGGCTACGAGGGACAGAGGCAAGACACATCTTTGCCAAATCTTCAGGCAAGCCTGGTATGAGAGCACATTGAGGATCACGTTCCTCTGGTGGCATATGCTCTGAATCAAGCTTGGGTCTTGTTGGAGGTTTGAGCTCCATTCTAACACTGGAGCACGTCTGTGATTGAACAAATGCGAGCATCACAGCATGCAGCAAAAGGCACCTTAATGTTCGCTTGCCTTATAAACCAATAGTAAACCTATAGGCTTCTTCTAGTTCTTCTATACTAAAAATGACGATGGCTTAAACACAGCGATTCGTGGAATCCGTCGCCTATGGGGATGGTCAGAGACAAAGGCTTGTATGATGCTGAAATGAGGTTCTTCAACTTTGATGCCTCTGTTTTAGTTATTCCTGCTTTCTCAAATGCCATCCGATGGTGAGAGACTGCGGAATGGGATTTCCTGATGGAATTGGCAGTGCTCTCCTTTTTGCTGCTGTAGAAACAGTTTCTCCCCTGACACATGGCCCCAATAGCTACAGAAATAATAAACCATATGAACAAGTTAGAAGGAAGAAAATTATAGTTGCTGATATCTTGAGAGGGAGAGCATGAGTTGCATGCCTATGTCCATATAATTTAGATGACTGTTAGCCAGCAGTAGCATCCATTTTATGCGAAATTAATGACCTGCAGCCAAGAAAAAATGAAACTTAGACCAAGGACAAAAATAAAGAAAAAAGGACTTGGATGAGTTTTATTTAACTTTGCCATCAAGCAGGTATCATAGGAGCACCCGTTCTAAACAACTGTGTGTTACTATCAAATGACTTGTAAACAACTGAATGAAATATCAACAGCAACCGTTTTATCATTGCATTGGTGACAAAATCTTTGCATAAATTATATCTGACTACTCGATATCTTAATCGGTATCACAATAAAACAGAGTATATATATCTGCTGCAGCAGAAATGAGTGGGTCTCAAATCCAGTCCCCACCAAAAAGCAGAAAAAGATGCCTTTTGGACACTGAGACGTACTAGAAAACATCCTAATCTGATGAGAATAATGGTAACGGTGGAGATTCCGGAAACAACAATCCTCGATACCTACCTACAGCACAATTAAAGATTTCACACGCACCAATTTCGGGGTTAAACCGTACTGCTAATCTTGAAACATGAGACAATCAGTGGTGACAACATCTAACAGCATCAGAAAGGTTGTAAACAGAACCAACAACAGCCACCGGGCAATCTAATAAGCATACAGAAACAGGGGACTGGCACGCTGGTTCAGTTCAGCTCAACCCGGAAATTTCTGGAACCTCAACCTACTATTGGTGCTTTAGCCTTTACCAGTTACCACGCAACGAACAGAAACCAAGATTTGGACGGACTTCATGGCGAAGAGATGATTCCACAATCCACGTAACGAAACGAAATACTAACATCCAGGCAAGCAGAGCCAGAGTCTCCTTACCAGCGAGAAGAAGGAAACAGCAACCAAAGCAGAGCCCGGATGGAGCTCCAATCTGGCAATCCAGATTCCAGCAGCTTCCGCTCGGGACGAGGATGACGAACCGTGGAGGAAGAAGAGGTTGCGGCGAAATGAAGGGTACGCGGATCTGGACCGAGGCGGGTGTGGAGGTGAGAGGAGGAGAGCCTACAAAACCAGGCACGCGGATGGATAGCGGTGGTGGTGGATGAACACGGTTGCGCTCGGACTTATAGAGCGCGGGCGTGGAGGCCAGTTCGAGAAATGACACCCGGCACGGATAATAAAAGAGAAAATAAAACGTTTTCTTCAAATTTCAGCAATCCAAGCTATAAATTTCTAGGTCATTTCAAGCTAGGTCGTCAAGTTTATTAAGTGACAGAATAATTTGCATCAACCATTAACCTTAACCTTTATGATGCGAATTCAAATATAAGCTCTACCTAAATACTGCGGCTCACATGCACGAAGGATAAGCGCTTACTACAATCTGAGTCACCTGCTTCATCCTCTCCCTAAGATACTCTAGCTGTTTATCCTGACGTGTAGGCTGATATGCCTGGGTTCATTCACGGATAAGGCAAACATATGTTCCATTTGCTTATCTGATATATATACTTCCTCTGTTTTTAAATTTACGTCGTTGTTTACTTTAAATATTAATTTTGACTATTCGTCTTATTAAAAAAAAATTATAAATATTATATATTATGTTATAATTTGATTTATTATTAGAGTTATTTGAATTACAACTTAAAATTTTACATATTTAAACTAATTTTTTGAATAAGACAAATGTTCAAAGTTGATATTTGAAGTTAATGACGATATTAATTTAAAAATAGAGAGAATATATATACTCGCTCCTGGCTAATGCTGACTAATGACATTGTCACTTACAAATCGACCTGGTGTTATTTTTTTATTCAACTTGGTTAATACACACATATAATCAACTCTCTCTCTCTCCATGTTAATAAATACACAAATCAACGGAGTAGTAAGAATTTGACTTTATCTAAATCTAAAAATACTTATTATTAGAACCGATGTGATATTTGAAAGTGACACTCTCTCCGTCTTCTATTAGTTACTATCATCCTAAACTTCTCAAGTTTTTTTTAATTTACTTGTCATATTTTTCTATTTATAATATATTTTAATCTTTTATCTCTTTACTTATTATTTTCTGCGCATCTTACCTTTTACGACCCTATTTATTACTGTACTCACTCCTAGAACATCAAAGATAGAGTAAGTACATGCTAGTAACGTTTAATCACCCTCGTCACCGGGCACTTTTTCTAGGGTAGTTGATATCTCGCTCACTTTCAGGGTTTGTCACACGTGGTCAATGCTCCCATTACATAGCGACAGTAAATTGATATTTTAGCGATTTAGCTACATATAGCATGGATATATACAGAACAGTATGCTGGTGACATGTTTGTCTGTTGTGCGTGATGCAAGTAGCGAGAGGTTGCGTGTCAGCTGCAGCATCAGCCCGGTCACAGAGGTTCGTTAGGCATGCGTACCAAAAGATCATGTGGAGCTATCTCAGGAAGGCCCTACCCGGGAAGCTGCCTTCCTTTGGCTTCCAACGATCGAGTGCACACGTCAACCAACGATTGCGATAGAGATTCACAGCGTTTCTTACTAGTAGAGCAAGATCCTCCCATGCATTTCTTAACGAACTTGTTTCCTCGTTGGCAAAGATTCCAAGTTTCCAACTGCATCTGTCCAGTTGATCGTGATGACCTGGGAGTCGTACCTGATCATCTCGATGACCATGTACTACTCCGGAATCCGGATTCAGTGCATAGAGCAAGGTAGGAAGTAGTACTTCCTTGTGCGCGGTGACTTTTAAACGACGGAACCAAATCCTCTCCTGTTGCGTTCAAACTGCAGAGGAGCACTGTAGCCACAGAAGTTGGATATGATTTGAATTGTTTGATCTAAAATCAACGGCTTGGTGCAGTGATTTCAAGGGAGCAGTAATTTTTTAGGTGAACAGTATTTTTAATGAACAGTGTCGTATTTCGCACTATAACAGTTAATGTTCCGTGCATTGTTTACTATTTATTCTCACGCTACATTACTCCCTGCGCTAACTGCAGACTATGTGATCCTTAAACGACACCTCTACAGCACAGTCTGCTGTACGCAATTGGAAATTCAGTTCTGATTTGAGGAAGCGAGCAAGCATGGGCCTGGGTCGAAGATAATCGTTGCGTCGCATTCAACAGTTCCTTTACGAGCTGATGAGTGCGATGCGTGGCGGGAAAAGAGGTGGGTGATCAAAAACGACGACGGTTGGACGGAGCTGCTCCAACCTTGAAGCCGGACAAAAGAAAGGTCGATGGAACGATAGGATTTCGCTTGCCGCCCGCAACAACGACGACTGCAGGCCAACCGAACAGCACGGCACGCCACGGATAACAATCTTCCGCCACCGGCATTCTTCGAGTAGGAGTACTGATCAATCAAGCCAACCCAACAATAGTTGCGGGTTTGGCCCTTCGCCGAATGCCGAGTTGCAAATTTGAAATATGCGTCCTTCAATCCCGTCCAATTTTTCCAAGTACTACCTCCACTTTTATTTTTAGATTTAGATAAAGTCAAACTATTTTAATTTTTACTAATAATATCTAACAAATTACATAATTTTTAATATAAAAATATATTTTTTATGAAAGCTTATTTCATGATGAATTAAAAATATATAATTTTTATATAATAAAATATTATTAGCTATATATTATTAATGGTAAAAGTGATAAAAGTTTGACTTTAACTTAAACTTTAAAATGATTATATTTTAAAACGGATGGAGCAGCAAACAACAGTACGTACTGCTGGCCCATTTCGCTTGGTTCGGCCACCTTCGTGTTCATGCAACAAACGACACATACTCAAGGGTCCGTGATCTCTTCTTCTGTTTCTTCTTTTCCCCCTCTCCAACATGGTTCATGCCCGTACGATCTACGAGCTAGGCCACTGGTACAGACACGGAGCATAATTAAGTTGCTACAAGAATTTAGTCAAAAAAATAAGTTGCTACAAGAAGGGAGGGAAATGATTTCTTTTTATCAGACATATACCTGTGATTTTCAGATCTAATACTTGATTTTAATTGCAAAAAGCTTACATGTCCAAAATTTTGAAGTGCATTTTTCAGTTGTTGAGAATTTAATGGTGTCTCTCCTGAAGCTACTGAACATCTAGTATAGTTGAAACAATTCCCTAAATTTACGACATTGCTTATTCCGTATCCATATTGACGTTTTAAGTGCTTCTGCTTTGAATCACTTCTTAAAAAAAATAACATTTGGTTGAAATTTAAGTGATTCACATCAGCATCTGAAATGTTTCTTTCATCTAAACGCACCCTTAGTGGAACCTGTGGTGCTGTTACATGAACATGTATTCCTGTATGAAGGTTGCGATGACTGTCACGCTCCATCCTTGTTTATTTGTATAAACTTGACACTGATCCGCACGTGTACCTCCTCATTCTGGATTTGTTGGGATGCAGAGGCTGCTATTAAGGCAAGATGTAATTTGTTAATTATGCTGTTGAGAATTTGGGTTTATTGTAATGCATAGTACATCTTTTAAGAAAGCTAGAAAGTGCATCTGATATTTTCTTTGACTTTAGCGCACCCTTTTTTAAGGTGCCTAGATTGCAGATGTGTAACGTTGAGTGCTCAAACACTTTGTTCAGACAAGAAAACTTCAGTTGTTCCTGCAAGTGCCATCATTTACTAGTCTAATGTGGGCTACCTAGGACATTATGATAACGTAACGATACCTAAAACGATGACATTGTACATCAAGTACTTAAATCTGGGGCAATACTGAACCCAAAACAAAAAAACCTTGATCAGATATAGCATTAAACCATCAATTTTTTTTTTCTTCAAAAAAACATATACAAACTGAAACACCTGAAATATTCCGGATAAAATTCAAACTAAGATATATGCCTTGGATATTATTTTTTTTCAAAGATAAATGGATTGCGAAGTGAATGCTCCATGATTCTAAATATACGAAGTATATTACTACCACCGTCCCTAAATATAATCATTTTCTGGATTTAATCAAAGTCAAACTTCTTTAACTTTGACCATTAATAATATAAAATTAATAATTTTTTATCATATATAAATTATGTTACTTAGATTCTTCATAAAACATACTTTCATAATATGTAATTTTTTATATCAAAAATTATTTAAATTTATAGATATTATTAATCAAAGTTGATAAAGTTTGACTTTGACCGAACAGAAATGCTTATATTTGGGGACAGAGGAGTATTAAACATTGGAAATGATTCATGGACAGATAGCATCAGGTAATAACGCAGTGTGAGTTGCATTCTCACGATGATGTCTGAAAAAGAAATCATTTACTAGTCGCAAAAGAAAAAGAGAACAAGAGATCGTTTACAACTGAAAATAATTTGCGTTAACGTTAACATGAAAATGATAGATTATGCGTGGACTCAGCTCAATTCCAGTAGAAAATTGGGGCAATAATCACGCCGAAAGGAGCATATATAAAACCCACAATTTTATGGCCGCCATAAGCCTAGCTAGAGTACATCATTTTTTTTTTCCTTTAAAAGAGGAAACATGAGTACATCTCTCTCCATTTCAAACACACACTCCAAATAGCTAGAATCCAAGGAAACAGACTCAATTTCCAAGGAAACATGAGTACTCATCCTTAATTTATTGATTAGAGCAACCATTAACCATTGTCCATGGTAAGCGCACGCATCAACAGTTAACCATTGATCAGTAGAGTACGTAGTACGTAGAATCCGAGAATGGAACGTGGATATTGATCATCAGATCAGGCTCCCCTCTCGAGCATCTCGCAGAACCTCTTGAAGGACTCGAGCTTCTGCAGCTTCATCTGGTCGTGGAACCGTCGGATGAACACGTCGGCGACGCGGTCGATCTCGTCCTCCAGCCTGAACTCGTTGCCTGATCCCTCCGCCGCGCAGCGCGCCAGCTCGGCCGCCGGTCCCGGCAGCGCCGAGTCCACGACGAGTTGTGACTTCTCATCCACACTGTCGTCGTTGTCCACTGCCTCCTCCTCACCGCTGCCAGCTTCCCGCCCCAGCGCGAAGCTCGGCAGGCTGCTGAGCAGCACGACGGCCCTCGCCTCCTGGTCCACGACGAAACTTGGCAAGCTCTGAAGCACCGCGGCCTTCCTGCTGAGGAGGTGCTGCGCGTCACCGTGCCGGTGCTCGGCGGCCTCGTCATCCCCGGCGCCGCCGTGGTGCATGGCCATCATCGCGTTGCTGTAGGCTGCGCCGCCGCCGCCGCCGCCCATGATGGCGTGGATCTTGCTCTGGATGGCGCTGAGCAGGAGCTTCTTGTTGCGCATGATGCTGAGCACGACGAGGCGCGTCCTCAGGGACCCCGCCTTGGTGCCCACGGCCATGGACCTCGCCTTCACCGCCGCGACGATGGCGGAGAAGAGCTGCTTCAGGTACTTGGACGCCTTCTTCATCTTCTCCAAACGATCAAGAAATGCACCCCAACTATTAGCTTGTTGAGTTGAGGCAATGCACGAATGAGAGATCGATCTCAACTTCCCAAGAACTGTACTTTCTTAAGAGATAACAAGAGCTGGTGTTGGTGTTGATCGTTGTAAGTATATTGGTGGCTGGCAAGCTAGCTATGAACTAGAAGTGTTCAACTGCATGCAGATGCATGGAGTGCGTGTTTTGGCATGGAGTTTGGTGTGAAGTGTCTCACGGGTATATATAGGGGATGGTAGACGAGATTAAGCCGGTTGATCGACCATCTTCATCTTGTTCCTTCCTGGAAGCTGCAGGGTCACATGGACGCCAAGCTACACGGTTAGGCCACGAATTATGGGCACTGAGAAAAGCGGGAGATCGAGGGGCCGCGCTGCAACGGCGAAAGCTACCAACAGAGGCTGATGAGTAAAGCGAAAGTGGTGCAAAAGATACGGCGCAGGCAACATAAAGTAGCAGGAAATACCATTGCTACATCATCATCGTCACTAACAGCAGGTTAGCATTGTGTCACGGCCGGTCCCAACAATGGGATCCATGGCATGGATCCTCTCTCCCTACCAAGCTTGTTGCTCATGCGCGACAGTTGTGCAAGCTGCTCATGGTGGAATAATATCTCATCTCAAGCTTATTTGTGTTGCAACTTGCAAGCCTGCTAGATTGAATTTTGCTGCTTCGCGCGAGTATTTGCTTCTCATTGCCGACGTCTGCTTTTCTCCTATTCAAAGACTGGTGTTTTTTTCCAAACCAGCGGTATATGCGACAGAGTTCAAGCTTTTGCATTATTAGTAGGAACTGAATCAGTTGATTTTTACTCTCAAATCCAAGGAAGTGATCACCATGCATTATGCATATTTATGTTTTATTCAGAGCCTGGGAGAAAAGAAAAGCATATTATGTTCCGTGAGAAAAGTGTGTTGCAATATTACTGTAGAAACAACACTTTGTGAGTAGTAGTGGAGACTCTGGTTAGACAGTTCTAATCAAACCATCTATATGGGTCAAAAGTGTGTACTTTTGTTACCAATGAAACCAGGCCCTTGGTGCTATGTACTCCTAATAGAATCATTTGCTCCGTTATAATCACATTTTACTAAACTAAGTAGCTATATATATATCCATGCATATAATCATTTGTTTTTGTTGCTGTGTTCCTTCTCCTTTTGGTGTCGACCTTCATCTCCAGTAGTAGATTCTCCAAAAATTTTTATGAATCAGAACCACTGAAAAACCATCATTTTCTCCATGTTGATCAACCATAGCTAATTTAGGACCTAACAGTAGAATCCCAGCAGCTAATCGTCATTCGTCAGAGCTTTTTGGAATCCTTCGCCGCTAAGGTTCTCATGTTGGGCGGATCAACAACAGTGTGCAACAATGGACTCCAGTCCAGCGCCCGCCTGCTGCCTTTTGTCCTGCCCCCATGGTGAGTGAGCGAGTGGTATTCGCGTCTTGCAGCCACCCTATACATCACCCTCCTTAGCTAGTAGGGCACGCACAGCACGAATCGCAGCAACCTGTTCTTCTTCTTCTCCAGGGACCAGTAGTTGACATTTCTAGATCCCAAAGCCGAAATGTACGTGGGCCAAATCCTGCTCGTTTCTGTCTCCTTTAGTTTCCTGTCTTGCTCGCTCTGATTTTAAATTATTGACGCCGTTTATTTTTAACATTAACTTTGACCATTCGTCTTATTTAAAAAATTTATTTTAATAAGTAAAATTATTAGTTATGATATAAATATCACTAATGATAAAGCGATAACAATGAAATTTTACACATTTGAATAAATTTTTTTAATAAAACAAACCGTTAAAATAGATGTAAAAAATCAATGGTGTTAATATTTTAAAACCGAAGAGAGTATTACTTAGTGGGATCTCTTAGCATACTATCTCACAGAAGAAAAGAGGTGGAAGCTGTGGGAATGTGGGATCACTTGCTGATAAAGAAGAATTATTACTGTGCCTGATTCGCGGTCCTACGAACAAAAGCAGCCGGCCGGCAATGTAAAGGTAGGTCAGGGGTTTCCAGTAGTGCATGGCCATGGCGAGATGTGATATTTCAGATGGCTGCCCTACGAGCCGAGCTTTGCCGAGTGGCGTCGACGGCCGGCCAACCTTGCGCCGCCGGTGCGGGTCAGCTGGCAACAGTTTTCTTCGATTCGAAAACGCAGGGCTGTGGGTGGTGCAGAGCAAAGCGAGGTTGATCTGTGTGTTACCGTAATCGAGATATGTCTGAACCTATGGTTTTAAGAAACTATTTGCAGTATTCTCATAATGTTTTATATATGCATGGAACATTGAACAGAGCAAAAGAGAGAGAGAGAGAGAGAGAGAGAGAAAGAATGGAGATGCTAATGTACAAGTACTAGCACATGACAAACTTTGAGTCGAGCAAATTCCATGGACCATCGTATCATCATAATTTATATGTATCCGTAGGAGGAAGAAGATACCATGAATCTGCGGGGAGTGTACCCTCGGTTCATGTACATTGTACTGTACAGTCATCCTAGACAGCCCTCGTTGATTAACTTGCCTGTGATCTCATCATAAAAAGAAAAAGCTGCGGTCGATTTCGACAGGCTTTTCGCCGGTCGATTACGTTGATCTGAAACCTTCCCTTGCGCGTGCTTGAAAATGACGTGCATCATCGATGGTACGTACGTGAGCTTTCGTGGGTGACTCGTTCAGCAGCTTTCAGAGTACCATGCCATGCCGGCGTGTAATGCTGGCAGACAGCAGGAGCTCGACGGAGGGACTGAAATATCTAAGGCTCCGATCGCTAGCTAGCTGGTTGGTTCGTTTTGCAGCTGCTTTTGCTTCAACTGCGCAAGTGGTCTGTTCCGTGATATAATAAACCATGTAAATTTTGGTAAATCCTCTCGACCAAAATCGTCAGTCTCAAGGACCGTCCATCCAGTGGACACAACCCAACAACAATCTGGGGCCGTCCCGAAACCTATCCTCAACTACAGCCCAGGAACAAATTCGGCCATGTATGTGGAGTAACGCTACAACTTGCCTACCTTCAGTCCCAACCTGTTGCATGTGCCATACTACGTGCAGGTGGACCTTCAGAGACAGAGAGAAGATCAGGGCACATTGTCAGCATAGACGGTTACGGCCGCATTGATCGATCATGACCACGCGGCCACGTTCCACGACACGTTCCATGCGAAGCCACGCGACCGGCAGCGCACAAGATCGGAGGCCATATCTGAGTCGATCGAAGCCCACAGCGCCCCTCGTCGCCGGCGCCTGCAGCGACGTGCGCGACCGTCACGTCGCCGTGCCGGGGCCGGCCGGCGTGGCGACCGACCTAGGCCGCCCGCCTCTGCCGGCCCGAGAGCTCGAGGACGCCTCGTGCTCGGCGCGGACGCATGTCTGCCCGATCAACCGCCCCGATCCAGCGATCCTTCTCCTTCCTCTTTCTCGAGATCCGGGAGCACGTGCCCTGCTCCGCCGCAGGGGCCTCCTGGGCTTCCACCTGTGCCGCCCGGTGGGGGTGGCAAGCCAGCAACGGCTTCGTCCCCATGTGCTCGATCCGGCGCGGGGTTTCTTATATTTCTGTGACGGAGGATTAACGCCGCCGCATGCATTTATTGCTGGGTTATATTTCTTCGACATCAGCTCGCCAGACGGCCAGAGTGTCATCAGAGTCTGGCAGCGCAGAACATGAATTTTATAATTTTTCTGATTTACAAAGACGTGCAACAAGAAATTTCTCGTCCTTGAGCGTACGCGGATGGAAATTGCTGAGTAGCTTTTAGGAGGTTTGCTTGCATATTCGTAATGTGGAACTGAAATGTCAATCTGTATGTCAATTTGCACTGTGAATCGACCCTTACTTAAAGGGAAGCAACAGAAAAACCACGGGAACAAGTGACCTCACCGATTTCCCGCATCAAAACATGAAACTAGTATTCTATTCCTCATGGAGTCTTCGATGCAACGCTTCTCCTCGTGACATGAAAAAAATATTCTGTGGCATCAGATGTTAACATTACTTAATCGATTAGTGATCATATTAATCACATATAATATTATATAAACTAAAGTTAAAAACCGATGTTACCTAACATCGATGTCAAAAAAAATTTTCCACGTGACATAGAGCAGCAACAGCAACCAGCGCAGAGAAGAACAAAACCGACCCCCGGCCCAATCATTCGCAACAGCAAGACAGCTCAGGCTGCTCCCGCTGCGTGTACACACCGTGCCGCGGCCAAGGACGCCCATGATATGATCTGATCGATACAGAGCAACGCGCCCCACA
>BCLF01000020.1:1274468-1293659 GCA_001602275.1 Zoysia japonica | reverse complement strand
CCCCCCCCCCCCCCCCCCCCCCTTTGCTGTCGTTTGTCAAGATCAAGAAGAAACCATCATAACCAGGTGCGATCTGATCCCAGCAGAGCTGCAATGCTGAGGCGCGACGTGGACGAAGGTCACGAAGCCGCTGCCGAAGTGACCGCCGCGACCAAGATCCGCAAGAGGTGCGCGCTGTCGTCGTCGTCGTCGGAGCCCCGGAGCACGACGAGGAGGCAGAGGCTGAGGCGGAGCGTGCGACTGATCGGGCGGAGCGGGGCGCCGTGCGAGACCGGCAAAAGCAGGAGGAGGATGTCCGAGTCGTCCTGGACCCGGCAGCACCACCACACGCGCCCCACGTCGGCGGCGTCGGCTCGGAAGCTCGTCGGCGCGCTCTGGCAGCTCGACGGCGGGGTCGGCTCGTGCGAGGGGGAGGGGGAGGTCAGGCGGGACGCTTTTGCGGCAGCGCGGCGGGGCTCGGATCATCGGCGCAGCGTGTCCATGGAAGTGAGTTTGCCCTGTTTCCCTCGGCGCTGTGTCTCATTGACTGTTCGTTCGCTTCTGCCGTTCTGTGATGAACGATGGATGGTTCATGGTCTGCGCTAGCCTGGATGTTTCATATTCCTTTTTCCTCGGAGCAGGTGTCCAGATTGTCGAGAAGGAATAGCAGGGCCTTGGAGGGTGATGGAGAGCGGAGCTGGCATGACGGCCGTGCCCAGGGTCACTGGTTCTCCGATGCCATGAGCAATGGCGGCACGATGGAGGTAAATTCGAATATCCTCGCTTGTTCAATCCGTTTGCCAGCGTGTGGCTGTTCTGTTTTGAATGTTGCATATGTTCCTCATTGAATTAATTTGGCACATGTTATTATAATTTTGCAAAATTTAAAATATGCCATTCCTCTACTTCTTGAACGTCATACTATGTGAATACTCCACCTAATACACTATTTAACACATTCAGTGACAATTTTTTTTTCTTCAGAGTCGTCATACTCTATTTTCATAAACAGTCTTCACAGCTACTTCGTCAGGAACAATATAAAAACAATTTATCTTGATCACCATTTTTTTCAAAATAATATACTTTATCATACTATTATACCTCTAAGTTTTCACATCATTTCAAACTGTATTGGGAAATAATATTCAGTCTCCATTCACGATGCCACCTTCTTATTGAGAGCGCTGCGACCTGTCTCTAACTTTTGCCGCCTAGTAAATCGTATGCTTAGGCCCTGTTTGTTTCTCTATTAGATTATATAATCTAAGATTATAATCTCAATATTTTATAATTTGAATTATAATTTGTGCTTGTTTGTTTGACAACTTAACTTATTTTTCTAACTTGGTAAGGGTAGTGAGTGTTTTGAAGACTATAATCTCAAATAAGCACGTAATAACTAGCTTATAATAATTCAAGCTTGAAATTAAAATAATATAATAAATAAGTTGTCCTGTTTGTTTATCTCTATAAATTATAATTTTTAAACTATATATAGATTATAATTTCAAACAAACAAAGCCTCAGGCTGTTCGGCCTCTCATGAAACTTCCAGCGGCGCCTACTGAATTCTGAATTCTGATAGGCACATGCAATCTTTGTCGACTTCTTCCACTTGCCTCGGCTGGCTAAGGCTCGTAGTAGTACCAACCATGCTTGTTTTATTCAGCTGCCGATGCGATTCTCCTCATCAAGCCTCGTGGCTGCCGCTGCTGCCTAGGCTGTTAACAAGAACAGAGTCTTTGGGCAGTTAGAGTTGCTGATGCCTTTTCGGTGGACGCGGCGGGGGCGGCGGCGGCACAGATAACTAACCAGCCAGTTAAGCTGGAATCGTCTTGTGATGGTAGGTTCGGCGGTTGTCAGAGTTCTGTTGAAACTTGTTTTGCAATTGGTTGGCAGGACGACTGTTGGAGACGAAGGCTGGGACAGCCTCCGCTCTGATTCTGTGTGCCTGTCAGCGGCGCCTAATCATGCTGCACTTGCCACTGTTCCTCCATTTTTCTGGTCATCCTACCAGAATAACTGAGTAGTTCCTCATGCTTAATTAGTTCTTGAAGCAAACGTATGTGAAATGATAATACGATCATAAGAGCAAGAGCCCGACGCAAACCGAGCGCTGAACCAGCTGCTAATTTGCTCCGCATCGTTTCTTCCAACGGCATCTTCGTAATGAGCTCGTTCGATCTCTTTCAGGGCCTAGCGTCACCGTGCCCAGGCGACGGAACGCCGCAGCGGCTGCAGGAGCTGTACACCAGCATGACCGCGTCCAAGGAGCTGGTGCGAGTCCTGGCCAACGTCCTGGCGCCGGGCGTCCTGAACCCGACGGCGGCGGCGCTCCTCGCCGCGCTGCGCTCCGAGCTGGACGTCGCGCGCGCCCGCGCGAGGCAGCTGGCCAGGGAGCACAGGCGCCGCGGCGGGGACGAGGCGACGGAGCGGATGTGGGAGGAGATGCGGGCGTGGAAGATCAGGAAAAGGGAGAAGGCCGCGGCGGCGGCGCGGCTCGTGGCCTCGGAGCTCGACGCGGAGCGCCGGGCGCGGCACCGCGCGGAGAGGGTGGGCAGGAAGCTCGGGGAGGCGCTGGCCGAGGCCGAGGCCTCGTTGAGGGAGGCGAGGCGGGAGCTCGAGCGGGAGCGCAAGGCGAGGGAGAGGGTGGAGAAGGTGTGCGACGAGCTCGCCAGCGGCGTCGGCGGTCTCAGCGGCATGGCGGCGGACGTCGACGAGAGCGCGCGGGAGGAGCTGGAGAGGGAGCGGGAGATGATGCAGCTGGCCGACGAGCTGCGCGAGGAGCGGGTCCGGATGAAGCTGGCCGAGGCCGGGGTCCAGTTCGAGGAGAAGAACGCCGTCGTCGACCGCCTGCGTCAGGAGCTCGAGGCGTTCCTGGGCCGCGACGACAAGCACGCCCAAGAAGAATCGCCTGCCCATGACGTCGCTGCTGCTGCTGCTGATCACCGGTTGCAATTGGTTCTCGCGTCGGAATCAGTTACCGGCAGCACTGATCGCGTGGCCACGCACAAGAACGGAGAAGTTGACGATGATTCATCAGACGGCAGCGACATCGAGCTGAACGTGGACGGCGACAGCCGGGACTACAGCTGGAGCTACAGCACGGCCTCCAAGGACACGGCAACAGGCAAGAACGCAGCGTCGCGGTCCTCGCGGCACGGCTCGTTCTCGGACAGAGGAACGGATAGAAGCGGCGGGTGCGTCTTCGACGGCAGATTATCCCAAACACCAAGGGAGGCGCCGGAACAGCACTGGGGCAACGAAGGGTGCAGCGACGACGTCGACGACGGCGACGGCGACAGGACCGATGACAAGGACGTGGACGAGGACGCGGAGCGGTACGAGGCGATCAGGAACCTGAGGGAGCAGATGCTGGCCGGCCACGGCTTCGACTTCCTGTCGCGGCAGAGTGGGGCCGGGGCGGCAGCAGACGCCGAGGACAGGGATCGTCATCGACATGCTAGTTTTGTATGGTGATACTGGCATGATGGTTTTGTTACACCAGCCTGCTGTTCTTCAGGATTTGTGCATAGTTTTTTCTTCGTTCCATTTTGCACAGACGTAGAGTTCTTTGTTCTCCGTTGGGTTTGGATCAATCCTTACTGTTCTTCCATTGGAACTTTGGCTTCGAAAATTATTCTGTTGAGCATTGTCATTTGACGCGTTGGTGTCAGGATCACACAACAAACACGACATTGTGCTGTGCATAAAAAGGGACTCGAGTGTCCATGTACTGGTCGCTAATTTCAACTTTGACTATTTATTTTATTTAAAATATAATAAATAAAATATATTATATTATGTTTTGCTTTATTATTAATGTTATTTAAAACACGTTTAATGATTTTAGATTAGATATTTGAACAAATATTTTTTTAAAGATGAATGGTCAAAGTTAATTTTAAAAGCAAACAATATTAGTATTTTAAAACACCTAAGTTAGACTACTCCCAATGATAGTTTTAATTTCATTAAATAGGATGCTATAATTTTTGGGTTGTCTCGAAAATAAGTTTTGAGGGCTAATTTTATGGAGGTCTTTTGGAGACGCTAGTTAGAGGTAACGGGAGTTATGGTGGCCGACCATATTAACGGTACATAAGTCTCATCACCAGCACTTCTGAACGAAATCAAAATCCGGATGAAACCACATGAGTAAAGGACTTTTAGCGAGGAAATTTCATCAAACTGAAACCTATACAAAAAAGAAATAAACCGAATGTCATAAAAAAAGAATTTAAGCTACCTTATTCTGATTTTTAATCACTTTTTTTTTTATTTTTCCGTATAGAGAGAAGGAAAAACAAATGTGCTCCCTTGGTTATAAAATCGTAGAGCATGTTGTAAAAGCAACCACAATAGAGTAGGAAAGTGGTGCATAAGGAATAAATTAGTAATAACTAATGCCTACCTATAATATTATAAAACCTGTCCATAGCATAGCAGTAACAAAAGTCATCCATATAAGACTATGGCATGTCCATATGACAATTAAACAATATTCTGATGATAGTACTTTTCATAAATACTCTATTCATCTCAAATCATAAGTCATTCTGTACTCCTCAAATTTTTTCAAATTATAAGTTATTCTTATTTTCTGAGACAACTTTTTCTTTTTTCAATACATGTTCATTTTATCTTTTTCCTCTTTGTTTTTAAAACATCTCACTTTTTCACTTTTCTTGATTCTTCTGCCCAAACCATCTTATAAAAAGGGACAAAAAGAGCAATATTCTAGGTGTAGAAGAACTCACAGCAGAGAGGAGGAAAACTATATTCTAATTGAGGTGGGGTCCATCATTTATCTTTCACCGCACAATAACATTGTGCCGCATGCTATAATTATATTTTTCTGCTGTGGGTTCTACTCTTATTGACCTAGTTGTTTGGTAGCATTGTGGTTGCTCTAAGGCAAATCTCATATGTTGTCCAATACAACTTAGGTCCCGTTTGAATCAGTGAGATAGTTTGAAGATTGGATTAAAAAATTCTATATATATTCAAATAGGTAGGGTTTTTGGAGATTATGATAAAAATCTGTGAGTTGCACAGGTTAGAATGAACTTTCGCCACTGGGATTTTAGTATCCCAGCCGATTCAAACGGCACCTTAGGATTGTGGCCCACTCTATCCACAGTCTAGGCCGCCCATCATATTTTATTGTCCTAATATGGGCCTGGGCCAGTCATGGGCTGGGGGCTAATCGAGCACCCGATCTGTGTGAACGTACACGTCACCTCTGTAGCTCCACCTGGTCTGCCACGTCACTACGAACGCGTCACTGACGGGACACATCGGACCAACTCCCCTGCCTTCGTCTCGCTGAGGCGTTGGACTGCGGATCAAGTCGCGCTGCCGTTCGCATCAGTCTTTGTCACCGGTCGCCGGCGGAGGAGGACTAGACGAGCAGCGAGCGGCGGCGGCGGCGGCGAGGAGGAAGCAATGGAGGAGGAGCAGCTGCGCGCGCTGCTCCACGACCTGGACGCACTCAAGCAGCGCCCAGATGACGACGCCGCCATCGAGAGGGTAGCCTCGAGATCTCGACCTCCTTGCCATCTTCATCCACTTCGAGTCGTGTCCCAGAATTGCTGATCCCTCTCCCTCTCTCGTTTGTACTCTTGGTTTCTAGATGCGAGAGCGGGTGGTGGCGATGATGAACCCGGCCGCCGCGGCCCGGTCCAAGATCAAGGTACGTTTTTGCTTAACCTGACACCGGCTTCCGCGTTGCGGGTTGTGTGGAACTCGTGAATCTCACTGCGTGCGCGTGGATTTCGGGGCGGTCCAGGACATGAGCGCGGAGGTGGTGGACAGCAACCCCTACAGCAGGCTCATGGCGCTGCAGCGGATGGGCGTCGTCGACAACTACGAGCGCATCAGGGGCTACTCCGTCGCCATTGTGGTAAGCGCAATTCCTCTCCTTTCCCGGCATTGGGATTTGAGACAGTTTTCGGCTTAGTTTACATAGGCTTGGGAGGCTCAAAATCGGCATTAGAGGACCACCACTTGGTATTAGTTTGCACTGCAGTTTCTATTGTGAAATTCGACACGCTGGCTCCAGCAATAACAGATTGGGTTACACCCATAGCATCCAGTTCATGATAAGTAATATGTACTCACTAAAATAATTATAATTATTCAAGTGGCATTTTACTTTTCTTTCTGTATTGCTGCCGTTGCTTTCAGCTTCTTTAGGTGGAAGATCATGCCTTAGCACTCAGTTTACATACATTCGCGTGCGAATCTCAAAATCAGAAAAAAAACTTGATTGACTATGATATGCTCCACAGGGTATAGGTGGTGTTGGTAGTGTTGCTGCGGAGATGCTTACTAGATGTGGAATTGGACGACTCCTGTTATATGATTATGACACAGTTGAGTTGGCTAACATGAATAGGTTGTTCTTTCGTCCAGAACAGGTAAACTTTCTAGTTTTTATGTCCTTCCCTCTGCCTTCTGTTTACAAATCCATGGCAGTTATTTCCCTGATTACTCCTGAAATGTTGTTTCAAGGCATCACTATGACTACTGCCCTGCAAGGAACTATTGCTTATGTGATATCCATCTGCAATTTCTAGGTTGGAATGACCAAAACAGATGCTGCTGTGCAGACACTTTCTGGGATAAATCCTGATGTAGTGCTGGAGGTGAGAACAGTGCCCAGCATCGGTTTTTATTTTGTTGGATCTAGTATTTCCTAGGTAGCATATGTAGACAATGAATTTTGATTATATGAGGGCACACTATCTTACCTAATGTTTTCCACTTTCCTTCCCTTTTTCTTTATTCACTACCCAGGTGAAACTAGAAGACAGTTTCATTTTAATGTAACTCTATTTGCTTTCATTGCTTACTCGCACTAAGTACACTGCTTAATTTGTACGCTCGACCTGGATTTTGTTATAGTAGCACGACATTATATTCCTCATGCTTCTGAGAAATTGATGTTTACTTATCTTTTATCTTGCAGAGCTACTCGCTCAATATAACTACTGTCAAGGGATTTGAAACATTTTTGGCAAGTTTAAAAGCACAAAGTTCTCAGGAGCGCAATACCGGAGTTGATCTCGTCTTGAGCTGTGTTGACAACTATGAAGCTCGTATGGTTGTGAACCAGGTGATTTGTCAGCACAAAAAGATAAATTGGTGTTTTGATAGTTGCCTGTACCATTATGTCAACCATACCAGCATTTTCCATCTCTCTGCCTTAAATTGATTTTCCATGCCTAGCTTTATGCCATTAGCTGCTGCGTTGTTTACTGAATTTGTTCCTTATACCTGCTTTTCAGGCCTGTAATGAGCTTGGTCAGACATGGATGGAGTCTGGTAAGTTGCTCCTAGTATTTATTGAAGTGAACTGTTTCAAAAAGTGCACCGGTCATTCAGTAATTTAACTGCATAAAAATGGCAACCTTGCCTTCAATAACTGATTTATTTTGTTCATGCACTAATATGTTAATTGTTTATTATGAGATAACCATAGGGCATTGCTCAAGATGCACTTCGAAAAACTGTTTGCTGTTCTTTTAGGACCCATTATACTTCATTACTGCCTACACTTTGTAAGGCTGTTTAAGCTATTGACGGAGGATTATGGGTGAAATTTGCAAGTCTCGTTTTATGTAATTGATCTGCACCCTTTAAATTTGCACAGTACTCAGAAATACATGTATTTTAACATATTATGAAAGTATGTTAAGCTTGCAAGTATACATTCTTATTTAGTTCAGAGTTAAAGGAATGTTTCTGGCATATCTTGTCCTTCACATCAATCTCATCAAAGGTATCCTGGTCATCAGGTGTCTCGGAAGACGCTGTTTCTGGTCATATACAGCTTCTGGTTCCTGGTGAAACTGCATGTTTTGCATGTGCTCCTCCATTGGTAATTCTTATTTTATCTGTTCTAGTTTAATACTATGCAGTTGTGGTTGCTGACTAATATGCCTTTAGATTATGGAATGTATGTTTCTTATTTGCAGCTGTCTGTTTTTTGTTCTGTAATTGCTATTCTGGTTTTGGCTTGACATAAATGTCCCCATGAATCTCAAATCATGTCATTTCTATTTCTATAACCTTTCTTGCCCACCTGCTTACAATTCCTTTACTTATAGGTTGTTGCATCTGGAGTGGACGAACGTACTCTTAAACGTGAAGGTGTTTGTGCTGCCTCTTTGCCAACTACAATGGTTAGGCTATGTTTCGTTTTCCTTTACCATGTTTTAAAAATTCATTGCATATTGCATCGAGGCCATGTGGAATCTTGAATCATATGATAGTTTTGCTATTTGTGTATCTTCCTAATAGAATTATATGACCTTATGTTTTTTCTTTTTAGTTTGTGGAATTGAACAGTATATGAAGCTTGAAATAAATTGTAGTTGCATTCATTTTTGTTTTGCCAATGAGCCTTTGTGGGACAGCTGCATATTTCCGCTAACTTCGGTTAGATTTACAGTATTTCTCATTTTCTGCATTGTTGGGAACACACACAACTCAGAGTACCAGCTATTTCACAATTTAGCAGTACCACCTCAAGACAAAGTTAATGTTCAGTCTTCATCAGAGATCTTCCAGATTACTTGTCTGATAAAAATGGCGCATGCAGGGTGTTGTTGCCGGTCTTCTGGTACAGAATGCTCTGAAATATCTGTTGAAGTTTGGAGAAGTTTCCCCTTACTTGGTAACCACTCAAATCCACATTTTCTATTGTTACAATTACAAACTTGATGAAGTTGGGAATTGTTTTCCTCTATATTTTTTGGTCTGATTCTTTGTCTTGGCATTATTTGCTATCATTTTTTAATTTCCTTATTAAATGTGCTGTCATTTGATGTGATGAGGGTAAATAAAGGCACAATTTTGTAGAAGTTATGTTGAACCAATGCAACTTGTTGATTCGGTTTTGGTGTGTTTCATTTGAGGCATCAGCCCATCCTAAATAGAATGTCCATCATGGGCTCATCCCATGAATCTTTTCGGCTAATGTTTATGATAATCATGTGTTTGTGAGGAATGTGGTAACAATAGGTCAGCCTATTCCATTTCTCAAACTAAACAAGATAATTAGACCGAGGTGGACGCCTCATTCCTCAAAACAAGCACGTTTTTTATCTCTACATTCAAAATCGTTGTTAATTTTCTTAGAAAATTGTTGTGCCTTGATTGCACAGGGATATAATTCACTGAAGGATTATTTCCCAACAATGGAAATGAGGCCAAATCTGCAATGTTCAAATCCAGCATGTGTTCAGAGACAGGTATATGCCTTTGCCTGCTGTTTATTGCTATTCCTGATTATTATAATGATGAAATATTTATAAATGTCATCCTGGTTTTCATCATTTTTAGAAAGAATTTATGGAATCCAAACCTGCTAGAGACGCAGCAGCAAAGGCAAAGATGGAAGCTGAAACATCTGCAATGGATGAAGGTCCTATCCACCTAAATAACGAGTGGAATATTAGGTATATCTTCTGTATCAATCCTTCATTTTTTTTTTTGCTGAAGAATACTGGTTCCATTATCCACCCTAGCAGCTTTCATTTAGAACATGGTTATTTCCAATAGCAACTAGTTACGATATTACTGATGCATTGTTTACTGTGACCTTGCTTATTTTGATGTTTATCGATTCAGTTTGGTGACCTAAAAGGCTTCCGCCCATGTTCAAATCACTTTCTTTTACACCTTTTGCAAGATGCATTGTAACTTGAAATGCATTCAGATGATTCAATTAAGAGCTTATGCCTGGCTTCATATATTTGACAATTGATTTTTTGTTCTTGTGCAGCGTTCTTGATGATGAAGACACAGCAACATCAAGCATTCGAACCTCTGCAGGTAAATAATTTTTTTTTTATCTTAGAACAAAGTATCTTTCCTTTCTCCTCTTATTTGGGCTTGTCTTGTACTTCTGGAAATCATACAGATGTCCTTCCGGAAGGTCTTGTCCGAGAGCTTCCAGATGCTGATACCTATCCCGAACCACCTGCTCCATCGAGCTCAGGTGCTATTGACGATGATCTTGAGGAGCTCCAGCGGCAACTTAATGCCCTAAACTCTTCGTAGCCCTAAGTAAGCTGGTTGGTCAGCGCTGCTTTTCCCCAGCAACCAACTTGGACAGGGAAATGGAGCTCGCATACTCATGTCATTTGTGTTTGTTCTAACAGAAATATTACTTTACTGGGTATACCATTTATTTGTACTAAGGTATAAAATTAATAGTTATACTTTTCGACTTTTGACATACAGTTTTGGTTGAGAAAATGTACATCTATATGAGGCAGGGAGTTTCATTTAGTACCAATGTCTATATTGTTGTTGATTGCTGATAAGTGACAAGAATTCTTCGTAATCTGAAACTGGAATATTCAGAGGTCTGTTGAGGGCCGTCACAGTATTTTACAAGTTTCACCATTGCTGCATGTTGACTGTGGTGAAGTTTTTAATCTGATTGTGAAATGTTAAACCCATTCGAACTGGAATCTTGCGATGAAAAGCACCATATGATAGCTGAGGTTCAGCCAGCCTCTTGTGCCAGCCACCTCCCTGTGATGAATCGAGGCCACTTGAAAACATAGCTGTATCCTGTAGCAACTGTGATGGATAGCAAACGTGCTCCCACGATGTGATCCTTGTTGAGTTTTTCCCCTGACACGACGTGGTCGAACGGATGCCAAGAAACGAGCTTATGCCATCTTCTTTGGTCCACTAATCTTTGATGAGATGTCGACAAATTTCTACTTGTACTCATGTTATCGAGAAATTCAGAAAATCTGATACAGTTCCATGTGGCTCTATACATTGGTACTATCGAGTGCAAAATGGCCGTTATAATTTTTTTTCACTAAGTGACCTTTTTGGATCTTTTTATTTTTGAGAAATTAAAATCTACATAATTAGTTAAGTCATTTAGCTTGAAATTTGACATTCAACAACTTTTCAAGCTCAAAAATAAACTTATCTCAAATTTATAGGATAGAAGATGAAAATAGATTATCATTATGCTACAATTCTATTCCCCAATTATAACACACTTTTTAACTCATTTATCTACAATAGAAATATAACATATCATTTGTATGCCTAACAATAAATATACAAATATATTCTATATATAACTATATTAACTTAATTAATTTATATTTAAATTATAATTCTCAAAATGAATTTAATTCTAAAGATCCGCAGGCCCTAAATGTTTACTTCTGAATGTCGACAGATTAACAGTTCCCTGAATGCTCTCCAACACTTCTCAACGTTCGCCTGAGTCTTCTTTTCACATAAAAAAAAACGTTTAGAAATCATATACACGGAGATATTGAAAGTCAGAAGATATACGACCAAGCAGGAAATACATGTTTCATATCTTTGCTTTTGCCTTTTGGATGCTGGAACTAGTTAGGTTCCATTATAGATACTCTAAATTGTGTTCACTGTAAGAGCGTATAGAAAGGTATGGTTCCAATTAACCTTAGAACTAATGACAGTCGTGAGTGAAGAAGGTAGTTGGTATGATACGTCATCAAGATTTCTAAGATCGCAATACCTAATTTCACAAACTGAAACCTTTGCTTTTGAAGCATTATTACAAACCTAAAAAACTTGTATAGGCACATGCCTATGATCAAACCATGGGCTCGCGGTTGGTATGATCGATGGTATCATAGGCGTGGGTTCATATCCCACCGGTCGCAGAATAAAGAAGCCGTTTGGCCAGCGTCAGCACCACGTAGGTAGTGTAGGCAGCAGAACAAGTCGAAGAACCGCGGCCGCGTAGATTCATTCTACCGGCTTTGGTACGTGGAGACAAGTCAAATCAACCTAAAAAAATTGCAGAAAGAAAATACATAAACGAGCTATATCGATCCAAGCATCACAGATTGATACTGACATCAAACGATATGTGGATCAAGTCAAACAAGCACGTGCCCGCCTGACGTATGATTTATAATTTCTGCAATACCAGTGCACTGTACGTCAATAAGGCAACATTGATAGCTAGCTACAGAAATTATATTTGTTGGGTTTATCTTGAAAATTTGAGCTTGACGTAAGTTTAAAATATGGCATTAGGACGAAATCTCAGCTGGATGTGATAAGGTCGACCGACACTGAACACTTCATCTGAATTTGGCTCGCTCAACCACCGTATCAGTCCATGAAAGCCGCGGTAGATATCTAAGCGGCCAAACCCTCGACCCGTCTCTTTTTTTTCTCCTTTTCTTTCTTTCTTTCTTTTTTACGACGACTGTCCACAAAAAATTATTATAGAACAATGCATATTTTGGCCTTGAATTGGTCAGTGAGCAGTCAATTTTGCCAATACAAAATATGTCGGCGGCATTCATCAGTTTTTCAACAGCAAGCTCGTAATTAGGCCGCGCCGCCACATACCAAGAACTTTTTCTTCTTCCTGTGGCCTTTTAATTAACCTTTTTATAAATTTTTAGAAAACAGATAATGTTCCTACATATTGCATCATCTGATGGGTACACATTTGCAGTATCCTAGCCCTGAAAAAAAAAAGAAAAGGCCAGTACGCAACAAGACTGTAGACGGAGGCTACCGTGCCACGAGATGGAGCTCGATTTAAAAACTCGGCTTTAAAATACAGTAATAACTTGGGTTAATTCTTTTACGCGAAGTGAAGACGAAAGCGTAAGCAGTTATTTTACGAGAGACTCGAACGGGGTGCAAGCGGGTCCGAATCCGTATTTCAGGTCTGAAGTCTAGGATGTTACATAATGATATTAGAGTCGTTTCTCGCGGTTTTACAGGCGTGCACGTGCCAGAGCGTGCTGGTACGGTGTGCATAGCGTGTGGGCCCAGCGTGAACACCGCATGGCACGTACGTCGGCATTGAACGTACAGATGTGGTCAAGATGGAAGATCCTGAATATATCTGTCACAAAAAGGTAAATTTATTCACTTCTCAATAAGGACGTTGAGTCCTAAGAGGGGTAGAATGCAGAATCTCAGCCCTGAAAAAAGAAAAAAAAAGGGCCAGTACTGTAGACGAAGGCTGCTGTAGCAACGCGAGCTACCGTAGCACGGGATTTAGTCCCACATTGAAAGTTAAAGGAGATGGAGCCCAATTTAAAAACCCGACTTTGAATGTAGTAATAATTCGGGTTAACCATTCTGCGAGGTGAAACCCGCACGGGATGCGAGCGGGTCCGGAGCCGTATTTCGGGTCTGAGATGTTACAACATTTCATCTGCAACTGTTACGTTTCACTCCATATATATCATTGATAATTTTGAATATGGAAAAAGGCAACATGAACACATCTACTGATTAAACAACCACCCAGCCTTTAGAAAATAGTTGAACTAGCTGCCGCCACCTTTTCAAAGCATGAGGTTTTCTCGAAATGTCGTCCATTTCGCCTCTCCTTGTAGCAGCTTCCATGGTATGAACTAATATCTCTTTCGAAAATTGTTTGTATAAAGACACCGTAATTTTTTTTCTTTTTGTATTTTTGATAGGGCTTGGGCTCAGGGTATTGGTATCTTTTTGTGACTGATGGTTATACAATACTTCCACATATTTCGTGTCGGTAGAGAAGACATTTCAAACAAAAGTCCTTCTCACCTCATAATTCTGCACCGGCACACGTATTATCTTGCATATCCAGAAAAATTAAAGAGGGTCATCGTCAGAAAGATACTTCCGTTTCTAAGTTGTTGTCTTATGATAAAAATTCTAGTTTAAAAATGAACTAAAGTTGTTGTCCTAACGATAAGGAATTTAAAATGGAGGGATTATATATTAGAGGGAAGGATGGTTCAGATGTGAAATACATAAATGAAATTGCGACAGCACTGGTGTCACCTATCTTCGAAAGCAACACATGTTGACAATAATAATACTAATAATCTTGTGGCACTGTCCAGCGTGAGAGTCACAATCCGACATTAATCAATAAGGAAAAGTGGAGAAATTGATACGCGATTGGCTGTCTAAATCACCCTTTTCTTAATTAATTATGGTTTATGGATATTGGCTTAGTCAATCGTTCCACGGATCATGCATCAGCAACTCAAAAAAGAAGGTACAAGGTCACAAGGAGGCCTGTATGAATGTTGGTTGGAAGCACTGCGATCCTTCTCAATCAATGAAATACGATCTGTCTCTCTGATTAATGTTATGGATTCTGAAATTTGTATTGTTGATATAGTAGATCTTGACTTTTCTTTATGCATCTTTCATGTACAGTTTTTCTTCATCAATAAAGTTTAGACAGATATATTGTTTCCATTAGTTTTGATTATCAAACGTGCTGATTTTTTTCTTTTGTCTTCAGTTATCAAATTTGTTACCTTTACACGAGCCTATTATGATTTCGCTTTGTTTACCAGGAAATTTCACCTCTACCGCCAAGAATCAGCCCTGGTACCTAACAATACCATCAAAAAGTTTTTTTTTTGTTCCTTTTGAGTTGTGGCCTTCAGCAGGGGGCACTTAGATTAATTCTGGTTTTATTCTGTTGGTGTTGAATTTGTTTAAACATTTGTTTAATTAGTTCGTGAACTTAAGAGTTCTACTGTAACGAACAACTTTGTACATTCCCTAAGGCTGCAACAGCTGGAATTTCTTTCCATTATCTAGAAAACAGCAAGATGCACTTGGGATCGCATGAAAGTCAATTGGCTCTCCGATCAAATCTAGATGTAAAGTTATTATGGGACAGAGAAAATACATATATGGAGGTATATGGCCATGACTCCACGTTTATCTTTGATTTGAAACGGTCCAGCGGGTAAATACAGGGTGCAGTATGTTGATTTCTCCTTTTGAAACAACTTTCGTAATGCATCCCATGAGTATTGGAGAGAGCTCCAAAGCATTTGACGCGCCAAGTACACCAGCGAGTAATATATGACAGGACTCAGGAGAGATCAACGACATGCCCTATATATGGTCATGTTTTTTACCGTAGACTTGACCATCCATGGAAGCACAACATATTATTCATTTTCATCTCATGACGCATGGATGTTAGTATTTTAACAGCATAATGTTTATTTCATCATGTGTTAAAAGAAAGAAAAGGCTGAATGAAAAAAAAGAGGGAAAAAGGAAGAGGCAAAAAATCCAGCCAGCCACGACGCCAAGCAGTAACGCACCAGGAGGAGAGACGCAGACGCCGTGCGCGCGCTACACCAAGCGGGCAAGGCAAGGTAACCAGGCGGACACGCCTCCTCCGCCTCACTACCCTCCAAGCACCACCACCCACTCGACGCGCAGCAGCCGGCAGCCAAGCCACCACCTAGCTAGATCGAGAGGGGAAAAAAATCCTATAAAACGACGCGCTCGCCCGCCCCCCGGCGCCGTCGTAGCCACCTTCTCCTACACACACGCGCCGCCCGCCGAAAGAACCTTCGCCACACACGCGGGCCCAGATCGATCTTCTCCGAGCGTCTCGTCGGTATATACGCGAGGAAGGCAATAGGAGCACGGACTCCTCCGCGTTCCGTTCTTCGCTAGCTACCTTCTCCCCTCATCCAGTACCAGAGAGCGAGCGAGATCTGTCTTTCGATCCACTGGAACGAAGTACGAACGAGCTGTTCTTTCTCCAGCCGGTGGGGGTGCAGTTTGTAGTGGCAAGTAACAAGAAACCAGCAAGGTCCGATCGAGGAGGATGGTGGCGCCGGTGGTGATCGCGTCGGCGGGCCTGGGCATGCTGGCCGGCGTGGCGATGGCGAACCGGTCCCTCGGCGGCGGGCTCCAGGCCGCGTCCAGGTGGGACGCGCGCCCGCGCTGCGCCACGTGCGGCGGCTCCGGGCGCGTCGGGTGCCTGTGCAACCGCTGGTCCGACGGCGACAAGGGCTGCCGGACCTGCGCCGGCTCCGGCAGGATGCCGTGCCGCAGCTGCGGCGGCTCGGGCACGGGTCGGCCGCTCCCGGCGCGGCTCATCGTCCAGAACCCCAGGACGCCGCCAGTGGATTCCGGCAACGGCCGCGGCGGCTACAACTGATGACCGAGCCGCGATACAAGAAATCAGGGAACTCCCTTCCGTCCCTAACAGCTAGTAAGCATGTCGGTCCATTGTTCGTGGGGGCAAGAGATGTGGCATAAACTTGTCTATGTATCTCGATCTACTTCATGATCGACTGGCTAGCACTATACTTGAGCACGCGTGTATCCGTATGTACTTGCAGTTATTCAATTCATTTGAAAAACCGCACCAACACCGCGATGATCGATGATGGATAATTTTGTTCCGGGATGTTGTAGTTAATTGTGCATTTAGTACATACTTTAAAATTCATTAATATACGGACATAATAAATATAAATTTCAATATACGGTGCTCAGTTGATTGTTGGTCGCAATATGCATGCATAAAGTTCTCTAGCTAATTCTAGTTCAGAGACTTGTGTTGCTGTTCTCTGTCGCTGCTGATTTTGGAGACATTTGTTTACGTTTCCTTTATTAATTCGCAACAAAGAACGTCCACATGTTTTAACTTTTAATATGTCATATGTAAAACCTCGTGCATCTCAGATTTTGCAAGGATCGATAATACACTTATTGTAGTAGCTCGAGGGACAGGTCACCATGCGTTGGAGCATCTTATTATATCTCGTTTTATATAAAGTATCATGGCTCTTTTGTTGTGCACCAGCCTAGCCAGCTATTCAACCATATTTGACGCTGAGGCCTCTTTGGATTGAAGGAAAAAAATTTATGTTTCCTATTTTTTTCTGTAAAATTCATGCGTTCAAAGGAGTCGTGAGTCTTGCTATTGGCGTTTAGACTTTAAATCTCTCAATTATTAAATTGATAAAAAATAGTGTGAAATCACACTAAATTACAATGTACATTTTTTTTGCCAGAACTTCACAAGGAAACGTGAACCAATTCACATACGCAAAGACACATCAAATTCACGTAGCTTTCACATACAGACGGAGTGAAATCAGTAGCAGCCCTTGGATTAGATATGCATGGACCTCCCGGTCATGGCCGGCCACAGCAAGTGATTGCTAATTTGAGTACTAGTAGTAGATGTTTCTGTTTCACGTGACCAGTGACCAGAGCCGGTTCGGAGGGGAGGGCAACCCGTGCGGTCGCCTAGGGCCTCAGAATCTGAGGGGCCTTTCGTTGTGACATACTATAATATATAGTTCCATACAATTATGATTTAAATGATGATGGTAAATATTTTAGTTCAGCAAACATCTTCCTACTCGATAGGCATAGTATATAGAGTGCTTTTTCTTCTCTGATATATTAGACTTGGTACATAAGCAACAAGTCTAGAAAATTGCCGGGAGTATAAGATGGCAATGCGGCAATAAAGAATACATAAAAAAGTTGTAGGATATTTCGCTCACCACCTGGCACGCAACAATACTACTCCAATAAAATAGCAGAAATTTAATGATATTAATCATTATAAATGTAGCCGATGAGTG
This sequence comes from Zoysia japonica, assembly GCA_001602275.1. NCBI lineage: Eukaryota > Viridiplantae > Streptophyta > Magnoliopsida > Poales > Poaceae > Zoysia > Zoysia japonica. The sequence continues at coordinate 1,276,248 of BCLF01000020.1, read as the reverse complement.
AAAAAATATATAGAGGCCTCAATTTTTAGATTGGGGCTGGGTCACTTGAATCTCAGGGCCGGCACTGCACGTGACCTGTTCTCTGGTCTCTGCATGCGTCGAAATACATTTTGTTTAATATATTTTGGGTCTATAATAACTATTATACTATGCATATGTATGCCAACGGGTGGTTGTTCCATTATCTAAAAAAACAAAACAGAGTGATGAGCAGGGGCAGGAATCGAAGCATCACGCCTGAACCGACCCAATCAGGCGCTGAAAAATGCGTGGACGGCAAGAGCTCGGCGCGGGAACCCCGGCCACAGGCTCCCAGAAAAAGATCTCATGCGTTAAAAGAAAAGAAAAAGATCTCGAGGCTGCTGATGCTCACTCAGGAAAGTCCTAACGTAACCTAGGTTACAAGCACCCCATGCACCAGCGTACAAAGTCATTTTTCTTTTGTTAAAAAGTACTCTCTCCGTTTTTAAATTGATGTTACCGTTGAATTAAAATATCAACTTTGACTCTTTATTTTATTCAAAAAATCTGTTCAAATATGTAAAATTTGAAGTAATAATTCAAATAACTCTAATGATAAATTAAAATTATAACAAGATATATGATATTTACTGAAAATTTTGAATAAGATCAGTGGTCAAAATGGATGTTTGAAGTCAATGGAGAAGTCAATTCAAAAAACAAAGAGAAGAGAGTATTGTATTTAGAGAAGTGAAAATTACTCGAAAACTATGCACTTATAAAGATATGGCACTAGTGCGGTCTTCTCCACGTACTCTAGCTTCACCCCAGCCTGCTGGTACTCCTTCGCCTGATAGGCCTCGAACTCTGGCGTATTCGGTTGGCCTCAAACTCTGGCTGGCTGGTGCTCGATCGCCCACAAAAAAAGGATCTGCTGGCCGTTGTTGCTTGTGAGCCACACGTACGCTGGGACGTCGTCTATCTGTTGGTACTCCTTCGCCTGATAGGCCTGTTAGTAGTAGAAGATTTCGAGACGACTGAATTACTGTATTGCTGCGCGCACGTGCGTTTATGTGTCCTGCTGCAAGCCAAGGGCGGTGGGTCTGCTGCTCCGACGGCCAATCTTTTGCCCGGTCACGCAAGCAACTCGGCTCGGTTGTTCCTATCGGCACGCCAAGCATTGGCGCCGTCCGTTTGGCATTTGCTGGCCGGAATAAAAATTTCCTTTACACATGCGTACGCCCGGCCCAGAACGGCGCGTCAGAGCTCCACTGGGCCGAGCCCATGGCCGCGTCACGAGATCACGCACCGAACGGCTCCGCGCCCGCCACGACGAGGCGAAGCGCTGCGAGGGGGCAGAACCCACCCAACCCGAAACATCCTTCCTGTCCCGCCTCGGCGATAGTCACGACTCACGATGGCGTCCTGCAGGGCCCTTGCGCTGCAGCCCCTCCCCGCGCCCGCGCCCTCCCGCGCGGGTCTCGCGGCCTCACGGGCCCGGGTACGCTGCGTCCCCCGTCGCCGCTGCGCTTCCTCCGTCCGGTGCTGCGCCGAAGAGGGGGAGCCGCCGCAGGACGCCGTGCTCAAGGCCATCTCACGTGAGCAGCCTCCATTCTTTTGTAGACATCCTCGGTCTCTTGTACCGAGCTTTTCCATTACTCTGTGCTCAAGGTCACTTGATTATTTTGTACATACATCTTCCTCTTATATAAAGCATTAGGAAGTCGGAAAGGAGTGTACTTCTTCTGGATACCACAACATGTTTTAAATTTTTTAATTTTGTAATTATTCTCACTCACAACCTCATTTTCTCACCCCC
>BCLF01000020.1:1258186-1274448 GCA_001602275.1 Zoysia japonica | reverse complement strand
CCCCCCCCCCCCCCCCCCCCCCCAAAAAAAAGAGATAGCAAGCTCTAAAGGAAGGGTTGCGCAAACAACAAATGTTATCATGGGAGGTACTGTGACAGATGATGCAACAGATGAATGGCTTACTCTTGACAAAAAGGTGCCTCTCACTCTCTCTTCGTTTGCAGTTCTTATGTGAATGTCTGTTTCGAAAGCTCTATGTGGGGGGCGCTGGTAGCAATCTTATTACCATTTGACTCCTATTCTGATTCAAGTAAATGGCACCTCTGAAATCATTTTGAATAATAGGTTTAGCACTATAAATATGAATCCAGTGCCATTTGTTGCTTATTCGAGTACATTTGTGCATCAGCTCCTGGTTCTATGCTAGTATACTGTATTTCGTAAGCCAGAGCACACTAACAGCATGCCATATTCTAGAGCTGCAAATAGCTGTACATTTTTTGCAGCATGTGTTACAAAGCTTAAGGCCTTACTCTCAGAGGTGGTTCTTTGTAGAGTATGTTACTTAATCTGACTGCATATTCCATAGCTTATTTCATGTAGCACGAAATGTGTGACTTGACCTCTAATACATGAAAATACTGGACAAGTTATGTAAAATTCTTTCCACATCTGTGACGCAGGTAAATTCATATCCTACAGTTAGAGGGTTCACAGCTATTGGTACTGGAGGTGATGATTTTGTCCAATCGATGGTTGTTGCTGTTGAATCAGTTATTGAGGAACGAATTCCTGAGGTTGGTTTTGTCAGCAAAGTTGTTAAAATATTTCTTTGGACCCAAGCAATCATCCAGTTTGCTACTAGTAGTTCTTGTACACTTGAAAAAGCTCTTTGATGTCCATGTTGACGGTTTCCTAACAGTCCTAACTCTGAAGGTCTTTTGACTCTGTTTGTGTAGGGTCAAATATCCCAGAAAGTATCTGCAAAGGGGAAATATGTTTCTGTCAAAATTGGACCCATTCGTGTGGTTTCCAGTGAGCAGGTAGTCCACTAATTAACTCTGTTGTGACGAGTGTAAACTTTCAAAACTTGTTCGCGGGCATGAAGACGTTCGTTACCTTCGTTTCCAGGTCCAAGCGGTCTACAACGCGATGAAGAAGGATGAGAGGATGAAGTTCTTTCTGTAAATGGGTGACCGGTGTCTTTGTGAGTCACAAATCTTGACTGTGGTATAGTGTCACGCAGGTGGTGATGTTACTGTATGTAAGCACACGAGCGGTCATTTTGCTTACTGCAATCAAGGACGTGCGCCGAAAGTGAAAACATTCAAAAATTGGGGAGAGATTCAGGAATATGATGATCGACTGGTTGCATCTGGGCCTGTTACGGCCCATGGGCTCACCGTCGTGCAGCCTCCGCGGCGCGGCGCGTCCCCCGAATCGCAATATTGCCACTGACACCCTTATATCCACCTAAATCCGGAAACTATTGTTGGAGAGGATAAAACCCGTTCGTCTGTCGAGACCATCGTCGACCCTCGGGCCTCGGCATCGTCCCTGACAAGTCGGCCCCGCGATAAAACCCCGGCGACGATAGGATCGCCTAGTGCCTACGCCCGCGGCAGCTGGCCGTGGACTTGAGCGAGGAGGGTGCGGGAGGGGCAAACGGACGGGAACGCGCCGCGCTAGCAGAAAGCGGACGGCTGCGATGGGCCTTGGACACACTGTTGCTGCGGCTCCCCCTCGGTCAAGGATGGGGTGTGGCGCGCTGCTGATAGGCCGTTGCTCCGCGCGGGGCCCGACGATTCCGGGAATCGGCGTCTGCCTCTTTAAAAATCAGCAACACCTCGCCACTCGGCGTTATTGCACCAACGTCCTCCAGATAAAATCCGAGTCCTCGCTCGAAAAACTTACTCCTACAAACGGAGACAACACTATTGAGAAAGGAATTCATTTTTTTTAGAGTGGGAAAAGAATTCATTTAAGAAGCAATGCAACAGAGGATCCTGCAACATGTATAAGTCCGATGTTGTCGAATTTTATTGAAAATCTGTTCAACATGTCACTTCAATTATGGCGTGACAATGGTCGTGAAAAATATAGTGCGAACGAATAGCCTAGTCAATGTCATGTTATTTTAAATTTTGGGAGATCAATTAGATCTACTTACACTATAAATTTGAAACCACCTATATTATCATGTGTACATTACACAATACTATTATGTCTACTACACTAAAAGATATACTATCATGTGTACTATACATAAAACACATGTTATCGTGTGTACACTTGATTATTGTGTCCGCTCCATTTAATTCTAGTTCCACTTTGTTGTTAATATAGTTCCCCTAATTTATGGTGCTTATGGATTCATGCAGCTCCATCATTAATATATTCATGCAGCTCCTTCTAAATACTCAATTCATATGAACACAACTCTACATGCGAGTGTTTCAATAAAAAAAAAACTCTACCTGCTAGTGTGACATCTTTCTCCGTTAAGTCATTGTCTGGAATGTGGGGATTTTTTTTAATTTCTATATTTTTATGTGAAATTGAACTGACTCATTTGATATTGCTTTGCAATTCTATGTAATTCCTTTGTTGCAAAGAGGGTCTAAGGGTGCGTTTGGTTCTTTACCAATGCAAACCATTCCAAAGTTTGGTGTGCCCACAAAATTTGGTTGTCACTTGGATTACCGCCAAAGTTTGGCTCACCCATAGGAATTTGGCACTGTCCAGCTACAACACGTAACGTGGATAAGGTCACATGAAATGGCCATCAAATCTTTCGTAAGAGAGAGAAATATTGGCTCCTCCAGATGGCACAAATTTCAAATCTTTTGTAAGAGCGAGAAACATTGGCTCCTCCAGATGGCATAAAATTCAAATATTGTTGGTTAATAGTTTTAAATGATTATATCTCTAAAACTGTACATCTAATTAGTGATATTTTTTTAATCATTAAATTTGTTTTTAATTAAAAAATCACTTAACTATATTTTCTTTTTAAAAAATATTACTATAGGTCTCATATATCATACCTATAAGTTTGGTAAAACTTGATAAAGTTATAATTCAAACCTTGTTTTTCTCGACGTGCCAAAGATTTAGTAGAGTTACAAATCAAATAATATTTTACTATCCTTGTTTTTGGTAACGTCTGTGATTTTGCAATTCCAATTTTTAGCAAGGCTCGTATACGTAAAAAACCAAACAACTGGGTTTGTGCAATTAATGGGCATCTCATTGATACAGCTCACGCCAACTCCTCGTCAACCCTTTTCTCTATTGCACGGTGAGGGCATTTCCGTTGTTGTGGTATGGCCAGTAGGTGGACCCCACCTCTATTATTCCACATAGCAATGGCAGAACTATAATCTGTCGTGTAGCGGAATATCTTGATACTTCTCGCGGATAAAACACTCGCCTTGTAGATACAACTCTTGGCAACTTCTCATCAACCCTTGTCTATCGCAAGGTGAGGGCAGCTCCGCTGTTGTCATGTGGCCAGAAAATGGGCCCCACCTCCATTGTTCCATATGGCAGTGGTGCAACTATAATTTGTCGTGCAGCAGAGGATCTCGATACTTCTCGTGGATCAAACACTCGCCCCGTAGATACAACTCATGCCAACTCATCATCAACCCTTGTCTCTACTGTATGGTGAGCGCACTTCCACTGTTGTCGTGTGGCCTGTAGGTGGATCCTGCATATACTGTTCCACATGGTAGTAGCAGAACTATAATTTGTCGTGCAGCAGATAATTTCGATACTTATCGTGGATCAAACACTTGCACGTTATAGATGTCATTGTGAACACAACCAAAAAGCATCCAAACGTTTTGTGTGTAAGATTACTGCTCACGCTCTCACATCCTTGAAACGGGGTTAATGAACTTGTTACAAACACATGAAATGCACTACAAAATACAAAAGGATCGTAAGAGGTAGGAGGTCTCTGCCACGTGAGCCGCGAGAGAGTGCGCCCTACAAGGCAACGAGAGTGACGCTCGTCAGGCGAACCCTGCGCAAGAAGAGTGTGTGCCCTGTGCGCGTCGCCTCCATATGCAAGGTGGAAGATCGTTGCCGCATTAGCCACGAAGGGGTGCGCTCTATTAGAAGATGATCTCCTGTTAGCCTTGACTCGCGCCATGATCGGGAGAATTTAATTTTAAAAAATAGAGAAAATTACATATAATTATAATATTATTATTATTTTTGATTAACGCTGATAATAACAGTATTATAATTCTTTAATTGATAATTTTATGCATTATTTCTATTTCTGTCCAACGGTGATGTAGATTTAATGTATAAAATAAAATTGTGTGTCATATTTTGACCAACGTTGAAAATAAGACATATAATTTTATTGTTACCACGTTCTCACTTTATTTGATTTAATTTTCAGACGGATACAACTTGATGAGTCGTATCAAAGAGATTTCCACTCTCAAAGGTGACAACTACAGAGAGTGGAAGAAAAAGATAGACCTAACGTTTATCTTAGCTGAGTGGACTGGGTCCTTACCACAGCATGTCCCACTGAGCCTGAGGAGCCAGTAAGAAAAGGAAATGAGGTTGAGGCTGCTTGGCAGACAAGACAAAGGGACTATGCTCCCTTAAAAATGTTCTCTGACCTTGAGTATAGGAAATGGACCGTAGTCAACAAGAAGTGTATGGCTGTGATAAAAAACACAATTGAGCATGTCATTATGGGCTCGATTGCAGAGTGTGACACTGTTACAGAGTATCTTGATAAAATAAATAATCAGTTCACTGGTTCTTCAAAGACATATGCAACACAGCTGATCAAACAGCTTGTGACAGAAAGGTACTCTGCTGGTAACGGTGGCACAAGAGAGCACATACTAAGGATGAGCAACATAGCGTCCAAGCTCAAGCCAATAGATCTGGGTCTAAAAAATGAGCTCCTTATTCATCTAATTTTTGCTTTCTTGCCAAAAGAGTTTGACACCTTTGTTGTCACCTACAACGTGCAACCCGAGACATAGGACTTGAAAAAGTGCATAGCTATGTATGTGCAAGAGGAGGACAAAATTAAAGCTTCACATGGTGGTTCTATCAACAATGTGAAGGACAATAAAAGAAAGAATTTCAACAGTCACTCCTCAAAGAACAAAGAAAAATCCCCTGTCCAGCAGTCTCAACAGAACAAATTTACAGTAGACAAAGACCAGCGTCTTCACTGCAAGAAGACAGGACATTACAGGAAGAACTGTCCTGATTACTTAAAGATGATCATGGCAAAGAAAGATGAGAACATTATTACCTTTATAAACAAATCCCTGTATGTGCAATATTCGAAATCCATTTAGTGGATTGACTCAGGAGCAAAAAAAAAAAGATGCATTAAAGTTGCAAATGGAGTCCAAACTGAAGTTGAAGCCGTCGGCGATCTTTCATTAGAGCTAGGTGATGGTTTTACTCTTTTACTTAGAGATTTTCTTTATGTTCCCTCTCTACAGAGGAATTTGATTATGTTTCATGTTTGGACAATGATGGTTAAGATTGTCATTTTAAAAATGGCAAGTGTGAAATAATGTTTAATAAAGAATGTGTTGGTCTTGCCATCTTACAAAATGAGCTTTATTTGTTATCACTACGTGATAATGTGAACGTCGTATGCGATAATGAGAACGTTGCATGCGAGAAAGTAAATGAATCCTTGTCTAACAATGTAAATAGAAAACAAAAAAAAAACTCTAGATGCATCGTCGAAATCATGGCACTGTCGTTTAGGCCATATTTCGAGGGGGAGGGGGAGAATAGAAAGACTAGTTAAGAATGATATTTTTCCTACACTAAAGTTCTTAGACTTAGAACAATGCAGAGAATGCATCAAAGGAAAATATGTAAAGAAAAATAAGAAAGATGCAAAAAGAAGCACATGAGTTCTACAAATTATTCACACAGATATTTGTGGTCCTTGTCCTGTGAAAAGTGTAGATGATTATGACTCGTTCATAACATTCACGGATGATTACTCTCGATATGGCTATATTTATCCAATCAAAGAAAGAAATGAAGCCTTGGATAAATTTAAGATATTTAAGGCTGAAGTCGAAAACCAACACGATTTAAAGATTAAGATAGTCCTATCCGATCGCGGGGGGAGTACTACGGTCGGCATACCTCATATGGCCAAGTTCTTGGACCTTTTGCAAGGTTCTTACAGAAGAATGGCATAGTGACCCAGTATTCTACACCGGGCGAACCTCAGCAAAATAGAGTAGCTAAAAGACGTAACCGTACCCTGATGGATATGGTGCGAAGCATGATAAGCTATTCTACACTACCATTGAGTTTGTGGACGGAGGCGTTAAAAACCGTCATTCATATTCTCAACAAAGTACCCAGTAAATCGGTGCTGAAAACACCGTATGAATTGTAGACATGTAAAATTCCCTCACTAAACCACTTACGTGTGTGGGAGAGTCGTGCTGAGGCAAAAGTATTTAACCCAAATCTTAGGAAACTAGATCCTAAAATAGTGAGTTGCCATTTTATTGGTTACCCAGAAAAATCGAAAGGTTTTCGTTTCTACTGTTCAGACAGATATACAAAGTTTGTAGAAACGAGACACGCTGTCTTTTTAGAGGATGAGATGAAGGGGAGCATGGTAGCTCGAGATATTGATCTTGAAGAGAAGCGAGCGTATGCGCCTACTCCGATGATCCAAGAGACATTCTTCTCGCTACCGACTGTCGCTGCACCGATAGTGCAGGACACTGTGGTGCCAGCGCCTGTTATTGTTTCTCCCGTGACAACAATGAATATGAATAAAGAACCTGTTATTCAGGATCCCATAGAACCTGTTGCCACAGATGAGGGGGAGCAACAACAGCCTCTAACAGAAAATGTGTAAAATGAAGAGGCCCAAGAAGGTCTCAAAGAGTAAAAAGATCAGCTATTTTTGATGATTATCAGATTTATCAAACAGAGGAATTTTAAATAGAGGATGATCTCACCTCATTTAAAGAAGCTATGAGAAGCAAAAACTATTTAAAATGGCTTGAGGCCATAGAAGAAGAAATGAAGTCCATGAAAGCTAATAAAGTCTGGGACTTGAAAGTAATTCTTAAAGGTGCTAAAATAGTAGGCTGCAAATGGCTCTACAAGACAAAACTTGACTCGCAAGGCAATGTAGAAAGATATAAAGCACGACTAGTGGCAAAAGGCTTTACGCAAAGAGAAGGGATTGATTACAATGAGACCTTTTCTCCAGTCTCATGTAAAAATTCTTTCAAAATCATAATAGCACTAGTGGCTCATTATGATTTAGAGTTGCATCAAATAGATGTAAAGATAGCATTCCTCAATGGGGATTTGGAGGAAAATGTTTACATAGCACAACCGAAAGGCTATGTCGTGGAAAGAAATGAAAGAATGGGATGCCGTCTAAAGAAATCGATTTATATATTAAAGCAAAATTCAAGACAGTGGTACTTAAAGTTTGACAGTACAATAAAAAAATTTGGGTTTAAAAAAAATATTGAGGACAACTGTTAAAGATGGAAAATTTATTTTCTTAATCCTGTATGTGGATGATATCCCACTTGCTAGTAGTGACGTCAGTCTGCTACTGAAGACAAAGAAGATTTTGTCCTCAAACTTTGATATGAAAGATTTTGGTGAAGCTTTGTTTGTTCTAGGGATCGAAATTCACCGAGATAGAAATAAAGGGGTATTGTGACTGTCACAAAAGACATACATAGAGAAAGTTTTAAAAAAATTTGGTATGTATAAATGTAGTCCTTCACCTGCACCTATAGTCAAAGGCGACAGATATAAAGATTTTCAATGCCCCAGGAACCAGCATGAGATCGATCAAATGAAATCGGTTCCATATGCTTCAGTTGTCGGAAGCTTACAGTATGCTCAAATATGTACACGCTCTGACTTGGCATTTGTTATCGGGTTACTTAGATAGATTTTAGAGCAATATTGGAATAGAGCATTGAAAATTGATAAAGAAAGTCTTACGCTATTTGCAAGAAACAAAAGGTCTCACGATGACATACAGAATATCAGATTCACTTCATATAGTGGGGTACACAGATTCTAATTTTCAGGAGATGATAGAAAGTCAACATCCAGATACGTGTTTACTCTCGCTGGAGGAGCTATTTCGTGGAAAAGCTTAAAGCAAACCGTCACTACATCGTCCACAATTTATGCCGAGTTTGTAGCATGTTATGAGGCTACGAGGCAGGTGAACTGTTTTAAGATGTTCATACTCGGTTTAAAAGTGGTTGACGACATCTATAGACCACTTAAGTTGTACTGCGATAATGAATCTACAGTAATGTATACCCACAACAATAAATCAAGTTGTGCTGCCAAACACATTGACATAAAATACTATGTTGTGAAAGATAAAGTTCAGGATCAAATCATAAGTCTTGAGCATATAAGTACCGCAAAGATGCTAACGAATCCGCTTACTAAAGGCTTAGTACCCAACGTGTTCAGAGAACATGTAGCCGGTATGGGTTTAAGAGAAAAACTATGATTTCTGGACTAAAAGATGACCCAAAAGTATAGTAACTATTTCAAAACAGAGAAGCATATTGTAGCTGTTGAATCTATCGACGATTGACCGTGACGATGAGACAATTTTATGCATTAATCTGTAATGAAATGAGTAAAGTTGAAAGTGTTAAAGATAAAATATAAGTTGAGATCAAAATAAAGAATGTTAGAAGATGATCTCCTGTTAGTTGGGCCAACGGCTAACTAACCTTGACTCGCGCCCTGATCGGAGGCGCCCAACCAATCTATGACTGATGGACCTCTATCTTACAACGCTATATAAAGAAAAGTAGGAGAGCCGAGGCACAACATAGCACACGAGATTAGCCGTCGTCTGAACTTCACCTCACATTTAAATTTTAATTCCCATTTTTGAGGGGGTGCTGCCAACGTCGACATTACCCATCACCGCCGTCACACACGCTCGACTTCCACCCCGACCGAACACCCTCTCCTCTTCTCCGACCGCCCAAACGCGAACTTAATCGATCAAAAAAAGACCTCAGCGTCAACAGAGCCGACCACTCACGGTAAAACTACCCCCACACTGCTGGACAGACTAGAGAAACGATCCAACACGCTCCACAAAGCAGTGAGAGTGACGCTCGTTAGACGAACCCCTCGCGACCCCATCCGCGCCGCGTTCCGCCTCCTCCCCGCCGCCATCCTCGTCCTCGTCGCCGGTCTGAGCCCCGAGGACCGCGAGATGCTGGCCTACCTCGTCACCGCGCCCGTCGAAGACGGGCTCCCCCAGTTGCCCACCGCCGTGGCGGTTCCGCCCTCGGAGCACCCGCCGGCGGCGCAGGCGAGCGACGGCGGGGGACGAAGCAGCGCCCGACGCCGCGTGGGCGACACCTTGGCCGTCTGGCTCGTGGACCACCCGCCGACCCACGGGTGCAGGTGCGTCGACTGCTACATCAGCTTCTGGGCCCGGTGGAACCGCTCGCCGGAGCGCGACCGAATACAGGACGCGCTGCAGGCCTTCGAGGAGCACCTTGCCGCCGAGGCGCCGGCCAGCCCTTCATCCGTGTCCAGGCGCCGTGGGAGGCGCAGCCGACTTCCGGCCAGTCCGCCGCCACAAATGCCGATGCCATTGCGCCGCCCCATGACCCCAGAGCCCCAGGTCATCGAAGCGGTTCCGGCAGCTCCCGCAGCACTGCCGTCCACCTTCCTTCCCTCGCCGCAGCCGCTGGAAGCTCCCGTGACGTCAACCGCCAAGGAGGAGGAGGAAAAAATCGTCCCGGAACCTGCCGCGGCGGCGGAACCGGAGGCCGAATGCCGTGAGGTGGCGGCGGAGTCTGCCGAGGAGGAGAGGAAGCGCGGTTGGGCGGACTTGATGGGCGGGGTGCTGGACCTGCGGCTGTGGGGCATCTGGAGCCCGCCGGTGGAGAGCGCCACCTAGCAGAGGAGGAGGATAAAGATGCCCGATGGCGATCAATCCTGTAAATTGCCGGGCTCTCTGTAGGATAAATACCAGTGATCGAGAAGCGCTAGTAGTTCCGTTACTTCCACCTGGAAATGGGGAAATGGGGGAATTTTACAGGCCGCTTCAGCTCTTATAGCCTGATCGAGTAATCCCTGGTAAATGCAGCCTCAAGAACCAAAAAGGTTTCACCTTGTCTCTGCTGCTGTGATTTCTGGTCTCGACTCTCGTCTCTGTTCATCGTAAGCTTCGCTCGCCCGATTTCTTGGTCCTACTTCTGCTTTGCTGCGATTGATAGAGAGGAATTTGCGTTTGCAATGCAATTAGATGGAGCCTCCATTCGGTAGCGATCGATCGCCGCTTGCCTGGGCTGCATTGCTTCGTTGATGTTTGAGCCTTTGAGAAGAAGACTGTCCTCTCCTGGGAATTGAGTAGTTTGTGGGCAGTGGATCAACTTCTCATGAGTCGTCCCAATTGAAGGCATTGCTTCAGGTGAATGCCGCTGCTTGCAGTCGTGGCGAGAGCCATCCGTTTGATCAGTTAAAAATTGGAGTAGAAGGTACCTGGTCAAAATATCAAAAATAAAAATAGTAGATTTGGTATCTCTGTATCAAAAACTGATGAATTCGATACCAATTTTTAAAAAACATCAAAAATGATGAATTAAAACGGTGGAGATTAATGGATGAGACCTAAGGTATCTCACCGTAGCATCTCTTCTTTCTTTAACCTGAACTAACTTTTTTCTTTATTTTTTAATTGATGTCATTATTGACTTTTACATTTAACTTTCATCATTCTATTATATTCAAAAAAATTATTCAAACGTGTAAAATTTTAAATTGTGATTCAAATACCTCTAATAGTAAATTAAATAATAACAAATTATATAAAATTTATCAAAAATCTTTAAATAAGATAAATAATCGATATTAAAAATTAACGGTAGCAACAATTTGAAAACGGGGGACGTGAAGCTACAACAATGGCGTAAAGACGAAGCATTTTCAATTACCAAAAGGCACCACCGTGCAGTAAATCTGGGGCGGACAAGGGAATGAGTTATCGCTATCAGAGTATATCTATTTTGATTCAAATTCAAATCTATTTCAATTTAGACTCATAAATTATATTTACACAAGACTTATTTGTCATAAATTTAATTTTCATCACTAATTGTAATAGATTCAGACCCATAAATTATATTTACACAAAACTTATTTGTCATAAATTTAATTTTCATCACTAATTGCCGCTAGACTTTTTCTTTTCTCCGCCGACATCGGCTCCACGATCCGTCTCGGCTGATCTGGACACTGGACACCCGTTGGCCGAGCAAGTTCGCCTGGATGTCTCTCCGGTGTTGATGGGCGCCTGATTCATTGGTGGCTTGCGTAAGCTGCTGCTCCTCGCCTCGCACCCGTCGCGTTGACCCGGACTCAGCAAGCAACTGGAGTATAGTGTCACCGCGTTTTTGGATCGAACGGTCGAGGACAAACAAACATATTTTAGCAATAACGTTCGCTACAGATTAATCAATCGCCAATCACATAGGGTCATTAAGCATTAGTGAAATCTAATCATATACGTAAGCATTTACAACGTGTGCTGGTACTCGAATGCTTCAAACGAGCTCAGCGCTCTGATCATCAGAATCAATCACCACTGCTTCATCCTGAACTTGCAGTCCGTGCTCTTGACCAGGACGCTGCCCTCGGTGCTGAGCCTGTCCAGCACGAGGTCGCACCGGACGCTGGGCATCACCCTGGTCGTCACAACCGGGCCCACCTTGACTCTCATGGGCACTTCGCCGGTTAACACCAGCGGCAGATCCCCGCCGCCCTCGCCTTTCACGTGGCGCATCGCCTCCACGACGCCCGTGCCCCGCAGCCGCGCCTCGGTCATCGCGACGTGCACGACCGACGCGTCGCCGTGGCCCTGGTAGAACGCCGACGCGCCCTCGGCCAGGCCGTACCCGCGGAACCACGCAGCGAGGCTCGACCCGTCCTCGTACGTATCGGGTGCCGATCGCGCGGTTAATTCGGGTTCTCGAGCCGCACCGACGCGTCGAACCGGGCGCGCCCCGTCAGGTCGTCGTCCATGGCGAATGCTCCGGGTTCCGCGCCAGGTACAGCGCGCTCAGCCGCGCGGCGGCGACGGCCACGGGCGCGAAGCAGACCACGCGGCAGCAGCAGCAGCAGCCGCGCTTCCGCTTCCGCGAGCGCGACGGTTCGTTCAACGCCGCGGTGGTGGGCTCCAGCGGCGGCGGCGGGGATCTGCCAGCCTCGAGGTCGTTGTCCTCGTAGATCGTCGCGAGACGTGGCATGGGCCTCATGGCGAGTTCATGCAGTACGTAGACGACTACTACTTCGCATGCACTTTCGGTATGTCGTTGTGCTATTGATGATTTCACGACGAATCACGATTACTGCAGGGCGGGGTCTCAAATATTCATACAGGGCAACAGTTTTATTCTTGAATCGAAAAAGGTATGCGGTTCGATGCCGCGTTGTGTTCGGACTTCGGAGTTGAAAAGTTGGGCTGTGCCGGACACCAACTCCTGGTGCATGCAGGCCCACGGGCCACGGCCCAGAGATGAGCACAGTTATATAATTGCAGAAATTGATTTGGATACTTTCATTCAGTCCTTCTACTACGACGGAGGTATAAATCAAATCAACGTCTCAGATGTTTGATAAGCATAATGCCTACAGCATGTCCTGTCGAATTATCTTGACCAGCAACGAAGTACTGTTTTTGTCTTCGGCCAAATAGTGTACAAGAAACAATAAACTGGGTTAACAGATACGACAGGGTTCCTGTCCCCAAGCTCACAAGAACAATGAACAAAAAATTCCGAACGTAACAGATCAACCCAGAGTACAAGTTAGACTCAAACAATTACAAAACATCTAGTATTTGGGGCCCTTTATTTCCTCATTCATTCAGCTGGACAAGGGGGAACATGCTCTTACAGAGGAATAGAAAATGACTTCTTCAACTTCTCTACCTCCAAATAAGCAGTAGAGTATGGGAGGAACTCTGAGAAATGGCTTTGCATCAGATCATTGATGGCAACCGCAAGCTTTGGAATCTCCATGATCTCCTCGTTTGTCAGCTTCCGGACAAATCTGGCTGGGTTTCCAGCCCAGAGTTCGCCAGTCGGAATCCTCCTACCAGGAGGCAAAACAGAGCCAGCTTCAAGGATTGAGTTGGTTTCGACCAATGAACCTTCCATGAGGATGGAATGCTGACCGATGATGCACTCAGGCTCTATGGTGCAAGAGCGCAGCAGACAATAGGCACCCACTGTCACGTATCGGTCAACAAGAGTCTCAGCTGGAAGTCCTGCAAAAAATACAAATGGAGGATGAGATCAAAGCCAACCTTAGCATACAACGCTAGTGATGACCAGAAGCTACAAAGTTAAGACACAGTTAGGGCATGAAGGAACACAAGAATGTGAAAGGCCCCAGATTCTCTCTTGATAACACAAGTTGGTTGCCACAAGCATCCCCAACAAAAAAAAAACATTCTGTGATTTATTCTTTGGAAGAAATGAAAAAAGTCAAAACAAATTTGAATAGATTCAATAAGCCAGAAATCAACTTTAAACATCAAGGATTTAAATTGGAAAAGCAGATCATACATGAGGAATTCTGGCACAGCAGAAAGTTTGCTGATAAATATTAAATTCTAGGTGAGATACAGCTAACTGGAAGTTCCAATTGTATGCAAAGCAACCTTGAGGAAGTAAAACCAGGAAACAAAACTACATTGACCAATTGATTTAAAAAATTGTTTATTCAGCAGCAGCTTTTAAATATAACAAGCCTACCACAAAAAACTATGGTAAAGAGTTGTCGAAAATCCGATCACCTCAAGAACTGGTTCTACTATCTATAGTAGTACAGAACTCAAACGAAGTGCAAAATCATGGTAAGTACTAATGGAAGGACAAATCTGTTAAACTCTACTGCATCCAAGGATCTACAATTGAATCGCCACTAAACGGTTGTGCCATTTAGTTTTTGCCAGGTTCCTGTAGTTTAGTAAGCATTTTTATTAGAGTTTTTCTCTTGCCCAACACTGCATTACCACAGGTCCACAGCTCTTGAAACATTTCTTTGGTGAATCAGAATCATTTGTGAAACCTTCTGACATGTAGATTGGTTTCTGAAAGAGGGCAGGTGGTTTAATTAAGAGAGAATTCCTTGTGCGCCACTAGAAAAACTTGAAATTCCTTCGCAGCCACTGAAAAAATGATTCTTCCTTCTGTACCACCATTTGAGATTTTCATTCCCTTACATGCAACTCCCGAGTAGAAAAATACACTAAAATATTTTTGCATTGAAGATGTAACCCAAAACTATTTTTTTGTAAAATACTAGATCACAAAAGAGAATTACTGATATTTTTTTGATAATTTTATTAAGTTGTTTAACACATCTAAAAACTAAGGTAAATTAAAACAACGTGAAATTTTTAATTCATAATATATGTTGAATTTGCAGTGGACCTAATAACAAAATCTATCCATCGCTATATGTTCTATCACCATAAAAATCGGCATCGATATTGAAGCAATAGAAGTT
The DNA here is from genome assembly GCA_001602275.1 of Zoysia japonica. Lineage (NCBI taxonomy): Eukaryota > Viridiplantae > Streptophyta > Magnoliopsida > Poales > Poaceae > Zoysia > Zoysia japonica. The sequence goes on along the minus strand of BCLF01000020.1, from coordinate 1,259,928 downwards.
GACTTTCATTGAGCTATACCAAAGAAGAAAAAACAAATCCCTAAAAGATAAAAGAAAAATCAGTTGGAAGTGGCATGTAGGGGAATGAAAATTTCAAACGGTGGCACAGAAGGGAAAACCATTTTTCCAATGGCTGAGAAGGAATTTCGAGTTTTTCCAATGGCACACAAGGAATTCTCTCTTTAATTAATTGTTGTATCCCATGTTTGTAACAATGATTCGTAACACCCCTTAACACTATGCATTTTTCTAATATTAGAAAACCTACTAGAGTCAGCTGATGTGTAGACATGGTATCACATAACGGTCACCTCTTCTTCTCTTTCAACACAAAGCCACCATTGCTGCTCTGGTGGAGCTCACCTCCACCAACAGGAGCAATAACAGTCTGGGTGAAACGGCCAAATGGATCAGTGAGCAAGATCCACTACAGGAACCTGTTAAGCACTGCCAAAGGGCTGATGAGTAATGGCTCCATGCTGGTTGAGCGGCAGCAAACAAACCACCAGCCTCAATTTTGGTGTTCCTATTGCGATGGCAGAAGCGTGTAATCCTTGTGAAGAAACACAGGCAACAAAGAGTGGTGGTGTTTGTCATGCTAAAGTAAGCTTTACCCATTTCTCCGTCATAGCATAAAAGCAGTGATATCTGCCTCGAAATCCTATAGCATATAGCTATTTCGCAGGGATTTATCATTTCTAGAAGAAAAAGAATTCCTTGTGCATTACATGGTCAGTTCAACCGGCTAACTGGTCCCCTTTTTTATCTCACTAACATGAGAAGTTTTCGTAAGTTATGAGAGGAACTATTCCCTTATTAAAAGATGGACATAGCTCCTCAAATTACGAGTAAATACATGTAACTCACAGGCTGCTATGAGCTTATGAGTGTAATGAAACAGTTGAGACATAGACCTATAACAATGGAAGGTTGGTTGATTTTCCATAGGGCATCCTGTAATGCAACCAAAGCTGATTTGTGCGTTGTGAGTAATGTAACTAGAAAGCTAGGTTTTCAATAGCATTGAAGCACCGAGGCAAGGTCGATAATCCCCTAGCAAGGTCAGTACTCAGTACTAATCGAGCTATGAAACGAATGCTAATCGCGAATTAGAACCAAAATCCATCCATAAAACGATCGGGGTCAGCGCTCCAAAAAAGCACGGCATAAACAGGTTCAGGTAATGTCTCATGCTGCGCAAGCTATAACCAACAGACAGTAGGCGCGGCCGATTCGCCACCGTAGGAAGCGAAATGAAATCGTCTATCACGCCAACTTCGTCCCAGAGTGCCAGGGCAGTAACGAAACGGTCGCTGATACCCAGATCTAGTACTACAACGCAGGAAGGAAGGTTACACTAGAATCGAATCGAGCGAAGGATGTCACCTGTGGGCGCGGACCAGGCGGCGTGAAGAACGCAGCGCTCCTGCACGTTGGCGCAGAACCCGAGCGTGATCTTGTTGAGGTCCCCCCGCAGCACGGCGCCGCTCCAGACGGAGGCGCCGTCGTGGACGGTGACCTGGCCCGCGAGCACGGCCTCGGGCGCGACGTACGCGTCCACGGCCACCTTGGGCATCCACTGCCCGAGCGGAACCAGCTGGCGCTGCCCGCGGTAGTCCCACCGCACCCGATCCACCCCCGCGGTCGCAGGAGCCGCCGCCGCGCTGGGGGGCGGCGGCGGCGGTGGGGCGGACTGCACGGCGGCGGAAGGCGCGGAGAGGAGGCGGTGGAGCGAGGGCGCC
>BCLF01000020.1:1232301-1257382 GCA_001602275.1 Zoysia japonica | reverse complement strand
AGACCCGATAAGCGTGGGAGGAGTTGCGGCGCCAATGTGGGTGCAGGCGACGGCCGGGCGGGCGAGACTGGCGGCGCCGACATGGGTGCAGGCGACGGCGGGGCTGGCGAGGGCGGCTCGTGAGCGCGGGCGGCAGCGAGACGGGCGAGGGCGGCGGCGTTGGCGACGCGGTGCGAGCGAGGGCGGCAACAGCGTCAGCAACGGCGACACGGGAGTGGGTGGCGACGGTGTTGGCAGCGCTTACGCAGGTGAACAGGCAGGACCAGTGTGAGCGGTGTGGTGAAGTGGCTTGTGGTGGTGAGCTTTTTAGTTTGATCCCTAACCTTAACAAGCCGTGTTGGGCAGGCTGGATGATAGGCCGGTGAGGTCTCATTAACGGGCCATGCATTGCAAGTTATTAATGGACCGTGCTGGCAGCGAGCTTCACGAGCCGAGATTTAATCAGGCCGTGCCCATACCGATCCAAGCACAGTATTGACAATGCCGAGTCGACTTGGATGCGAAATTCAATGAGCTGTGCTGTGCTTGAGCTGGACTAAAAATTTCTGCTTCGAACCGGCTCAACTCAGGAAGCGCGGCCCATTTGGCCATCTTTAGCGGGAGTGCGAGACCGTGCTGCAGTGTCAGTGAACAAACACGATTGATCCTTTTACCGAACCGACGGAACGCGAGCCGCAAGCCAAGTGTCCAACTCCAATTTCTCGTGTGCCCCAGGCCTGCGCCGGACCAGACGTGCGAGCTGCGAGCAGCACCTAATCGACAAAAGCGTCCATCGATGAGATAAGCAGATTTTTTTTTACCACACATACACCTTATATCCAACCATCATATTAATAAATCCCATTAAATCACATTCAACTGTTAAAACCGTCAAATAAATAAATAAATAAATAAAAATAAATCTTACTCCTATATTTTTTACCACTTATACCTCTCACATCCAACCATCAAAACCGTCAAATTAATAAGTTATATCTACCCATCAAAACTGTCAGATAAATAAATAAAATCTTTCTTTACATTTTTTTAAACAATAATTTTACTTATAATTCCACGTATCATTCAACCCCACTTTACAGAACATTTACCCATCGATGAGGAGCGGCTGTGACTTGGCGTAGCCCCTATCTCCGTCCCCCGAGGCTGGGCACAAGGAGGAGTAATTTTCAGGCGCGAGTGAGCGAACAAGAACGGGGCTTAGTGGCTTGCTGCACTGTTGATGCACTCATCCATCCCTTTCAACTGGATTAGTCAATAGTTGCAAAGATTACGGATCACCGCATCTGGAAGTGAAATCGAAGCACATGGACGCAGATTTCAAAGAAATTAAAAAAAAAATAGTACAGTAGCGCGAGAGCAAATACGAGATTCTCACGAGGACCCTTCAATACATTGAGTACAGAATACTACACTGCAGGCTGCAGCGCAGCATCCGGATTGTTCTCGCTGCTTCAGCAGTTCGAAAAATCAACGACATCGACATGGTACGAGTAGAACACCACCACACCCCCAAGAAAAGCACTGGTACTGCTACGCCTACTAGTACTTGCTAATCCTACCACTACTAGCGGGGGGAAGGGAAAGGAAATGAAAGGAAAGGCAGAGGGACATCACAATATCAGTAGCACACACATGGAGCACAGACGACAAACAAGGGGGAATACGAAGATGAAGACCGATGGATGGAGCTCGGCGGAGCGCGCGGCTAGCCTGCGTAGATGTGGACTCCGATGGCGATGAGGAAGATGGTGATGAGCGCGAAGTAGAGCACCGCGTGGACGAGGATGGCCATGCCGCTGGTGTGCATGGTGCCGAAGCCCACGATGCGGCCGTGCGCCGGGAGCTGGAACAGCAGCCCCGGAGTGAGCAGCACGAACAGCACCGTCGCGATCACCACGGGGCCCCAGTCCGCCATCCCCTCTCTCTTTCTCTCTTCCCCGAGATCGCGCTCTTGCTTTGGGATGCTTCTCCCTCTCTCTGGCCAGGCTCTGTTGTTTCTCGGAGGCGGAAGGAGGGAGCAAGCAGGGGAGCAATTAATAATGGCCGGGCAACAGGCAGACGTTGCGTTCAAGTAGGAGAAGAGGGAGCGAGAAGCACAGCGTGCGGGAGCGAGACAGACGGAGACTGACGGCCGTGACGGGCCGGGCCAAACTTAAAGGGCACGTTCGTTTGTGCTCCTTCCAACGTTTTTTTCTGCTGCTGCTACGGTCATCTGTAGAAAAGATAATTGCGTGTACAGTACCTGCAGTCACAGCCCGCAAAAATAATCTCAAACGAACGCGCCAAAGGGTCGGCGAGACGAAACATGCCTCGCCGACGCGCGGGGCCCGCCGTCGCGCTTGCGGGGACACGTGGGCGGACGCGTGGCGGGTCACGCGGCATGCCTGCTGATTCGGAACGCGTCGGGTCTGTGTACCGAGCTTGCGGTAGCGTGCGTTTTCGCCGTGACGGGGACGACGGAGAGTGGAACGGTGGTGCGGTGCCATGTGAGCGGACGGCAATTCGGGTGCGGGTTGATTTTGCATCTGAACAGGTGCAGGTGTGAGTTTATTTTTTCACTCGTGAATACCGACTCGAAATAAAATAGATACAAGTCGTATTTTTTTTCCACCCGCGGCTGACAGGTTGTACACTTAAATACTTCTTCGTTCTGAAATTACACTCGTACTCTCTTTTGTTATGCGGATTTTTATTTCACCCGATCCGAACCTCACTTGAACTTATTTTTGTTCGATGAATTTTTCTTCATCCGATCTAAATCCGATCCGTGATCATCTTTATAACAATAAAAAACAAACACTCACCCGAAATTTGACATCTGTTTATGTAACTATAATAGATAAATGCAAATTCGATGAGGAGTCGACACCCGCCCAAACCCTAACGGTTCATATGCGAGTTTTATTTTTCACTGCAGGTGCGAGTTTTGAGTCTGAAATTGCATCCGTAAATTTTTTTAAATCAAACAGGCTTTACAAAACTCAACGACTCATTTCCATCGCTGGAGCCGTCGCCCTCGGGCCGACGAGGAGGAGGCGTCCACATGGCAAGCACCCTTTTTCGAATCCTTTGGCCGTTCCCTCTGGTCCTTTCCTCCCGTCCCGTGCCGAAGCAGCGGAACGCGGTTTGCAGCAGTTCACGTCCATCCAATCTCACCGAGAGCGCCAAACGCGTTCGCGAGCAGAGATAAGCGGGTTTTCTTAGCATCTGTTGCTGCAGATGGTATATCTGTAGTATCAAAACCGTTAAATTTGACAGATCAACAATTTAGATGTATTGTTTTTGATTCGTTTGCTTTGTTTAAAGAGACATATTTGTTATAAACGTATAATTGCAGAGGTTAATTTGTCATTGACATTATGAGAACCACCAAACTGCAAGTGGTTCTAATATGTTAAGATGACTCACGTTGTTCTCATAAGTGAATCTTTTCAATATACTTTGACTGCAGATAAGGTTTTTGAGAATTGTCAAAATTTAACGTATCAACAATTCAAATATATCTATTTTTTTTCTAAAATACTTATTTATCGTAAACCTCAGTCGCACCCAGCTCACTGTAGGTGGTTCTAAGACGACCCGCGCGGCGCCGCTCTCCAACTCTATCTCCACCCATCCACTTCGTCGGCACTGCGGTCGAAACACAGCGACGTGAGCTCATACAGCGACGAACGTGCAGAGAGATGAAAATCCGATATCGTCGACAGAATAAAGCAGCGACATTCTTCTCTTTCCCTCTGTTCGTGCGGTGGCGCCGCTTTGAGTGAACCGGTGCCGAAAGAAGAAAGAGATATGCTTCTCTTCTGCCGCGAGTGCTGGGGAAGCATCCTTCGTCGGCACGCTTTCTTTCCTTGGGCGACGAACGGAAAACGGGGGAAGTATTCAGCGCAAACTCTTCAACTTCATTTGAAAGAAACTAACCAAAGGAGTATAGTGGCAGGAGGACGACAATGCTCAAGGACAGCTGATGATAGTAGAAGTCACCGACACCGACAGTCCGCCGTGGCCTGTTGGATTTGGAATATCACAAGGAATGCCCATAAAACGACCTCGTGCGTGCAGGGCTAGCCTTTTCGTTTTCCCGAATATTTGCATGCGCTGCTGGTACGTACGTACTTAGCTTTCCGATAATTTATGTAATAAAATCTCTGCTAATGAGCTAGTTAGTAGAGCTCATCGCATGTAGCACGTCCGATCCGCTTTTGCAAGAAAATCGTCGCGCAGAATGAACACTTCGCCTGGGTGCGGCGAAGTGGAGTCTCTTTTCCTCTCGATGATTTTTAAGGTTTTTTCGTGATACACGCACAAAACCCTTGTGCCATAATCAGTCTGTCAATAATGCATTCAAAAGAGATGCAATTGCTGACACTCGCAACTGTCGGGTTCTTTCGATCATCGTTTTTTTCCCCATCAGGTAACAGATCAGCAACTCAGTACTAACGCAGATCAGTATCAGATGGATCGGACCGCCAACATTTAGCAGTTATAGTACCCTTCAGCACTCCATTCTTTCACATTAAAAAGATCACTGCATGCAGATCTCTAGGCAAGTGTCTCACGGGACGGTTCCAAAGATAATAAACCCAAGCCTACTCATTAAGTAGTACAGTATAAAACAACAAGCGCCTGTGACAGTAAGCTTCATCGGTCTGTCGAATAGTTTGTTTCTGGCACTGGAGATTCCTTTGTGCGGAGTATAGAGAAGGCTGGCAGACACGGACGGTGGATTAGTGCAGTTTTTCAGGCCCGTTCCTTTGGACGAGACTTCGACATTCGTATCGATACTCACCGTCGCGTGCCGTGCGCCTATGTCTTCAAGCAAAGTTACCGTGCAAAACCCAATGCAAGTGTTACTCATCACCCTCTTGTTTGACAGGCCAAAAGGCTCTATGTTTGGACTTGGACCACATAGATTAGTACAGTATATATACACCAGTGCGAATCTGCAATGCTGGCCTGTAATTACCATTACTACCTCCTGTCAATGTGCTAACGACAACAATTTCAAAACAGAGGAGTTATACCTTTTTCGTAGTACGTAACTTTAAATTTTGTAAACTTTCTAGACCTAGTGCTCATCAATCAGATCCAAAATAAAAATCATTTCTCAAAGGTAAGGCGCGAAAGAGATAAATCAACTATGCGCTTCAGTACGAAGCAGCTGAAACACATAACCAGAGCAGATCGTACATTAGCTTTTCTGACCACGATCACGAAGGTTTATAATTGTCACGCTTTGCTTATCAGACGCGCTAATCCTTCGAAAAAAAAGCACCAATCAATCAGTTGATCGACCTTTGCCCAAAACAATACTAGAGGATATACATGGGAAAGCAAAGCAAAGAAAAACCAGCGCACGATCACACACAGAATAAAAGAAGGTTAGTGGAAAGCTAGCCATAGGTAAAACCCGTCAGCGTCCCTGTTGCTCGCCTCACCAGACTCCACTCCGTTTCAGCGCGCGCAGCGTCTTCTTTCCTCTGAGCGAGAGCGACATCGACACCGACTTAATCATTCGAGCACAAAAGTTTTATCACTTAGAGTACTCACTTAGGAGTAACAGGCTTTTCATTGCCCAAGATTTCAGCTAACGACCAGCTCGATCAAGACCTGCGCAGGAACATGTCGCTTGTGAAGGAAGAAGTCGCTGCAAGTCTCTCGAGAAATATCAAGAAAAGGAGAGAACCGATCGAGAGTAGCAAGGGTTGCACACTTGCCAAGTCACGTAATAATCCTCTTTTTGCTTGTTATACATAGAATACATATATGGGGAGACTGAAAGAGGTCACTGTCATCCAAAGTTTTGAGTTACGAATAAGTTCCTTGCAGATGGATGGAGCGCGGAGGACTGGAGGAGACGACGACTGCGGTTCCACTGATGAATGATATAGTACTGTACTAATACATTACTCCCTTCATTTTAAATTATAATCATTCTAAAATTCTCAAAAAAAATTAAATTATAAGTCATTTTTATTTTCTGAAACAATTTTTTCTCTTCTCAATATATATTCACTCTATTTTTTTCATTTTCAAAACATTCAATCTTTTTTATTTTTTAATTTTCATATCTAATTTAAAACGACTTATAAAATGCTTATAAAATGGGTCCAAGAGAGTACTTCCTAGATACGAACTAAGCACTGCACGTCATGGGCAGCTCCATGCGTCGATCTCTGAGCAGCGCTAGCCCAAGAGTACACGCAGGCGCTGCTCGCCTGCGTTGTTGTTGGCTGCTGAATTGCTGATGCAAGATAGGCCATGGCACGCGCAGACGAAGACACCAAAGCTGTGCTCAGCAGAGCCACGAGGTAGCGGCAGACTTGAAGATGAGCTTATCCGGCGACGGTGCTATACCTATACCTAATCGTTTCGAATTCGTACTGAATCAAATACGGAGTATACACTTGCCTTCAACAATATATGCTGTAACCCGTCAACAAAATTACTCATAAATAAAGATCAGCATGCTAATCATGACCAGATCGGTCGCTAGTCATGAGATCAGGACTAAAACAACAGGACACACGAAGTTGCATACAGAGGGAAAATGCTACTCTCTTCCGTTCTGTTTTATAAGCTGTTTTAGAGTTAAAAAAAAATAAAAAATAGAATGTTATAAAAATGAAAAAGATATAAATAAAGTAAATTGAAAAGAGTAAAAAGAAACAGCAACAGATCTTCAATTGATTTGGTTCAAATTACAGGTACAGCTCCCACACGGACTCAGCACTCAGATTAACTGATCGATTTGCTTGCCAACACCACACAAACACATACACGTGTAAATAAAAGCGCTCCTCCTACCGCTCTACTTCTAGTTAATTAATCACCAGAAGAAATTGAAGGAGGAAGAAGTACTAATAGATCGCTGGAGAACTAGGCATGTCTACCCGGTGTAGATGTGGACGTGGAGCGCGAGCGTGAGGATGGTGAAGGCGGCGAAGAAGATGAGGGTGTGGACGAAGATGGCCTTGCCGTTGGTGCGGAAGCCGCCGAAGTCGACGTGCCGGTGGGAGCCCGGGAGCTCGCAAAGGAGGCCCGGGGAGAGCAGCACGAACAGCACCACGCCCACCACCACGGGTCCCCAGTCCGCCATCACCTTCCTCCTCTTCTTCCTCTTCCCCGCGACAGTGCTTTCTCTCACTGAGAGATAAGAGGAAAAAGGGCAGTGTGTGTTTGGGACCGCCGGTGATGAGCGCAGTGTGGGATGGCGTTTGTTTATTTCTCAACGGGAGATCGGGAAAGTGAATCGGCGGGCGAGGCGATGCCCACAACCCGATCGATCAAGCTGAGTGGGGTCCACCGCCGACGCCGCGGACCAGGTGCTGGTGCTTGCTTCCATTTCGTGACGCTTTGATTTGGCTCCTCCTTTGGCCCGAACTCTAATGCCCATCGACGACGTGGCAGATATCAAGACCGTCGATGCTTCTTTTCAAAACTCGTTCTAATCGTCAGTCCTTTTTCCTCCCACATCAGCCCCTGGCGTATGCCGACCAACGCGGCAGGCGTCTAGAGAAGATCAGCAAGCCCGGCTGGCTCCCACATGGCGCGTGCACGGGTACCAAGGCCGGCCACGTTGGCCCACGTGTCGCCCATGCAAAATATAGCCTCGTCGACAGACAGGGACACCACCGGCCACCCGCGGATCCCGGACCTGACTCTTCCTCGGTTCGACGAGACGACAGGCTCCCTGAGATACGGATCTCGGCGAAAGAGAAAAGAAAGGGAGTCCAGAGGCATCCGTGCAGGTTCTTCTTCCTCCTCACCTTGATTGCCATGGACGACCGGCCCAACGGGCGAGACGTCCCGAACGGAGGCGTGGTTGATGGGGAGGAGGAGAAGACGAGGAGGACGAAGGTGGCCAACGTCCACCAGCAGCAGCGGGAGGGGGACGGAGGCCGCGTCTCCTCGTTGCTCACCAAGGTAACGAGCACACCTCGATCCTCTTCGGAACTCGGTGCGTATCTTGTTCTGTTGGTGCATGTAAATCGTCCGCGTCGTTGATTTATTGGCTGGATTCAATCCATATAGTAGACAGTAACAATGCGCCTGCTTTTAATAACAGCATTAGGTCAATCGATCCATGAGGCGAATGCATGCAGAACGGTTGTTTGTGCTAACTCTGTTCATATTTCTCAAATCAAACAGCAGTTGGACGCACTCGACAACGACGCCGCAGAACCAGGCACCACCGCGGAACACAACTCTCTGCACCACCCGCCTGAAAAAGTTCCGACAAACAGCAGCAGCAAGGAGGAGGATGCGGCGGAGCTCGCGGCCATCGCGCGGGACCTGCGCAAGATCAAGCGGCAGAACACGATCACGCACGTCCTCCTCGGCGCCGTCATCGTCATGACCGCCGCGTGGCAGGTCAACGAGGTGTCGTTCCTGCTCTGGGTGCAGCGGAAGCTGAGCAACCCGTTCAAGTCGCTGGGGGACCTCGTCAAGGGCTCGCTCAAGCTGAAAGGGAGGGGCCGCCCCGCGGTGATCGAGTCGTCGCCTTTGCCGCTCGTCGGCGTCCCCGACGTCGCGCGGGCGGATCTGCCCACGCTCGTCATCGGCGGCGGTGACGGCAGATGATTGTTGAAGTTTTTCTGAATGGTGCTCCAACTGTGTCTCCGTTTTCCTGAATGCGTGACTCAAGCAGAAGCCTGGGTGCATTGACTCGAGCAGCGTTTGCAAACGTGAGCTGCTTGGGCCGGCCCATGCCTTTTTATTGATTCGGTTATGCTAAATTGTAAGTATATGTGTGTGATCGACGATGCGCTGACGGGTGCAACATTGAGCGGTAGTACTAGACTTCTTCTGATGTTTCATTTGATTGTTCGGATATGTATATCCTGCACATAGCAATCGAGCGGCGAGCGGCTCTAGGGCTTTTCGTTTGGACGCTTGCTCATTCAACTGCAGCAATGGCGACATCCCAAGTTACGTAGAACCCGGGCTCTTTACTTGTCTGGCCTTCAATTTTAGGTATAGATGACTCCAATGTTCAGAACGCCAGGCAACTGCCGTTGCTCGGTAACTTCTTTGCATGCTTCCGGTGTCTCGGCAGCAGGCTATACTGAACACAAGTCGGCGCCATTCCAGCTTCGCTTCGCATCCTGATGATCGGCACGGACCAGCTCTCAGAACCGATTCAGTGGAGCAAGATCACTAGCAAAGCGCCAGAGAAACTTGTCATGATTGCACCCGGCGAAACCACTGAAACCGCGCAAAGGTGACTACTGCCAACAATAGCAGTAGGATCTCCTTTCGCCTGGGCCGGTGCCGGTTGCTCCTCCTCTGCCCAGAGCAGATTCACCTGAAGGGATGGATGAAGTCCAAGGATTGCTGCAACAAACTCTGGTGCCACCTTTGCAACACAACTACGCATGCTTCTGAACAAGTGAATTAACCGTTGCAATAGCAGTGAAACGCCCATTACAGTCAGTGTTGCGCCATCCTTCTCTTCGTGGCTCACAAAATTCAGAAGATGTTTTGCCATCCCTCTAACATCCATCCGGCTAGCAGCTGCTGCGCGAACAGAGTGCGTAACCCTGTTCAAGACATGGAAGTTCTTCAGGGCAGCAGCTGCAGTAACAATCACAACACACCTGAGACCTGACTCTATTTCCACTTGCTAATGTTCCCAAAGTTCAATTGCATCAGTAGGACAATTAACAGAGGCGATGTCTATCAGCATAACAGAGAGAATTTAGCCACGGAAACAGTGCGAGCTAGTGCTACCATTAGACTAGTTGCAGTGTTTTCTCAGACGACAGTAAACATTAACCAGAAAAGGTTTTACCGGTCAATGATGACGATGAACTGATGAAGTAGCAGTGGAGTGCTAGGGTATTTAACTTAAACAGAATAAACATGGAACGTGGGTCTCACGCTTGCAAAAAGACTTTTCTGGCACGCATACGGGGGTACAGGCAGGCGTATCTGAGAGGGGGGGGGGGGGGGGGGGGCTGCTTTTTCGTTTGGTGGTTGTGATTTAACACGCACTTTGAAATGGCGGGAATGCCCCTGGTTAAGCTAACTGCGACAGCGGGTTCCTTCCGTTCGGGCATTTTCGGTGATGAGACCGAATAAAGTGCCGTATACGGTATACGTACGCTCGTATACAAAAGCGGCGTACGCTCTGTGTGACGTGGGGCCGAGCATACGGATATTTATGACCACCGTCACATGCTCTCTCTCACCGTCAAACTAATTAAGCCTTTTAAAGAAATACGTAATTCAATTTAAAAAATGGCGACGCCAGCATCTGAATTTTTGCTTTAATAGTGATCTTTGCTCGAGGACGAAATGACAGCAGAGCCCCCTGTGCGGCTCTCAAACCACGGTTAAGCTTCGCCATGAAAGATTTATTTTCGGCATCAAGTGGGGGCAATAGTAGTACGTCCTAAACTCGCAGGGCTACAAAACTGGCCGTATTTTTTTTTTTCACCAGCAAGTGACCTACTTTTTGCCTACAAGTACCCCTCCCTGCACCAAAATTTTTTTGGGGAGTTTGACTGAGCATTTGAGCTAAAAGAAAAGGGGAAAAAAAAAAAGAGGGGCTGTTTCTTAAGCCCCAAATAAAATTGGGGGAAACCCCAATTTTGAGGCGCTCGTGGCGTCGAATCCTCCCAAATTCGCCTGGCTCCGTCGAGAGATCTGCAGAGGTACTTCCCACGTCGATTCCTCTCGCTCTTAGCTTCCGATCGAGCTGCGTTTCGTAGCTCGCCGTGCTGTGTGGCGCTAGATCTAGGCGCGTAGGTTTGCAGGCCGGCAAGTCGGCGCCGGCGTGGTCCGGGGCGCTGGCGCGCAGCAGTCAGCGCCTGATCCAAGGGTCACCTCGCGCGCTCCTCAAATCGTGCTTGGCTAGTGCGTTTCCTGGCTAGATTCGAGCTGGATCGAGGGTTCGGCGTGGGATTTGGCATTTGTAGGACCTCCATTCTGCTCCTCTTGAGATGTGAGCTCGTTGTGCTTTTTTGAAGTAAATTTCGGATCTTTCTCTAAGATGTATTGTTTCCGACTATATGCACACGAGTATTAGTTCGGCTCAGCGTAGCTGTTCGCCTTAGTCAACTGTCGCTTGATGAGATCTTACTCCTGCGAACAGAGACTCTCGCGCTGGGTGAGCAGGGTTGTTTTCAAGTCTCATTTTGGTGAAAATTTAGTAGTGATGCTGTATCTACTAGTGCACTTACTCCCTGTTTCTCTCCCACCGCATTTTTACTAACAATTTTCACATGGCTTGCAGGTTATAGCGTTGAACAGCTCGTCCCCTCTTGGATTTTGGTCATGCAAGGAGTATACTAGGTTCTTTCTTGGTGGTAGATCTTGTGCTCTTCTGCACGTGCCCAGGATCCACTAATTGTTTGCCGATCTGAAGGTGAAGATGAGTGCAGACCAGAGTACCTGTGACACGATGGGGGAAGCCCTCAGGGCGAAGGATGCTGCAGAGCGCAAGTTCCATGCTCGTAACCTCAAAGGTGCGAGGAGATCAGCAATCAAGGCATATAATTTATGCCCATCACTTGAGGGCATATCTCAGATGGTTGCGACACTTGAAGTTCACCTTGCGTCTGAGACGAAGATTGATGGGGAGAGTGACTGGTACCGGATACTTTCTCTCAGCTCCTCTGCCGATGAGGAAGAGGTGAAAAAACAGTACAAAAAGCTTGCTCTCCTGTTGCATCCGGACAAGAACAAGTCTGTTGGTGGGGAGACTGCCTTCAAACTCGTCTCTGAGGCTTGGAGTGTGTTGTCTGACAAGAACAGAAAGATGATCTATGATCAGAAGGTGAGAGACCACAATGTTGTGAATGGCGCCAATGGTTTGTGTACTAACGATAAGAAGGCAAATAAGCGGGCTCGTAAGAATGCTTCCACTGCATCTGCAGCAGCGGAGTCTACTGTTCGTCCTCCTGGGGTTGAGACATTCTGGACATCATGCAGCCGCTGTCGGATGCAGTATGAGTATTTGAGAATTTATCTGAACCATAACCTTCTTTGCCCAAGCTGTCACCATGCATTTGTTGCTGTGGAAACTGGATATCCCAGCAACGGAGCCAGTTCTTCATTCTCCTGGTCAACCAAGCCGCCTCAACAGAAGAAACACAATGCTGTTGATCATTCATATAACTCAGCTAGCAGAACCTCAAGCATTCCAGGCACAGGACATGGAGTATACCAACAAGAGAACACTTATGAGGCCTACAATAACCAGAGTTTCCAGTTCAATCAGTACACCAAGACAACTAGTGCTGCTGCCTACAACACCCAGAGCTTGGAAAAAGCAAAAAGAAAACACGAGGAGAGCCATACGTACAGTTATTTTACAAGTGTCAATGAATACCAACCAGGCCGTGGGCGTCATTCGAACAGGAGGCGGAATAATAGTAATGGCTATGCATATGTGAGCTGTACTGGGGAGACTTTGTCTGCAACGGCTGGTGGCACGGTGACTGTTGATGCAGGAAGGGTTAATGGGATAAATGCCGATGGCACATTTGGGGAGAGATATAGGTCTGCTGTTAGTGGAAGGAAAGCTAATGTCTTGAGGGAGATCTTCCAACTTGACACCCGAGGCCTTCTTATTGACAAAACCAAGGCAGCAATTCGTGAAAAATTGCAAGACCTGAGCATTTCAACATCTACCCACTTTGCAGAGAAAAGGGAAGCTGAAAGGAAAGAGAAACATGCTGAAAACAATTTGAAGGTCAATGGCGTCCTCTCTGACAATCCAATGAAGAAACGCAAGACATATAACACAAAAGACGCTGATGTTGAAATTTCTGCATCTGAAGTAAAAGATTCAGAACAGAAGCGTCTACCTGTGCACATTGATGTTCCAGATCCGGATTTCCATGATTTTGATAAAGATCGCACAGAAAGAGCTTTTGGCAATGATCAGGTGTGGGCTACGTATGATAGTGAAGATGGCATGCCTCGATTATATGCAATGGTGCAGAAAGTCATTTCACTGAAACCTTTCAGAATCAAAATGAGCTTCCTTAATTCGAAGTCTAACAGTGAGCTGGCACCAATAAACTGGATTGCCTCGGGTTTTACAAAGACATGTGGTGATTTTAGGGTTGGAAGATACCAGATTACCGAAACAGTTAACATCTTTTCCCACAAAGTGAACTGGATTAAAGGTCCTCGGGGAATTATCAAGATTACACCTAAGAAAGGTGATACATGGGCTTTGTACCGGAACTGGTCACCTGATTGGAATGAGCTTACACCTGATGATGTGATATACAAGTATGAAGTAGTAGAAGTGATTGATGATTTCACTGAAGAGCAAGGTGTGAATGTCATCCCATTGCTAAAGGTAGCTGGCTTTAAAGCGGTCTTCCACAGGCTCACAGGCCCTGATGTGGTTAGAAGAATACCCAAGGAGGAGCTTTTCCGCTTCTCGCATCGGGTGCCTTCTCGCTTGCTCACTGGGGAAGAAAGAAGTAATGCTCCGAAAGGCTGCCATGAATTAGACCCTGCCGCAACTCCAGTTGACCTACTAAAGGTTATTACAGATGTTAAGGAAGATCCTGTGCTGGGAGTTTCCATGCAGAACTCAACTTCTCTGACTTAAGAACTTGCAAGTGCTAGCTAGCATGTCTGAAGAGTCAGTAAATCACTTCAGTGAAAATGGCACGTCAGGATCATTTGACTCAATATCATGTAACTTATGGCTGATGAGGAGGATGCCGTTGCAAGGACTAATAGATGATGTTGAAGATATTTAACTATTACTACTTTTAAGCATTTGTAGCATTTAATTGTGTTGTAATATTGTTACTTCATAGAGAAATATTATCCGAATGCTGCGATATGTGATTGGGCATGTTGTCAAATGATGGCAGGCCTCATTATTCGCTGACGGGGGTCTGGTATTGGTTCTAGTAAGAGCTTAGTTTTGTACTGCTGCAAGACTTTACTGTTGTAACCGCACTGTTCTCGTTTACTTATGGTTCTTCATTTTTCCTTATGCTGCATATTCTGTTAAATTGTTTTGTGATTTTGGTTGATCATTCAGAAGTTACTGCCGGCATGTCCTGCGATGTGGTGTGAAATTCTTGCTGCATTTACCTTTCTATGATTTGTGTGTTGGCAGAATCGTGGACTTACAGCCTTAATGTATGTGTATATATTGTAAAGGATTGTAATGTGATTGCTTAGTCGTAAACGTTAGTTAGAGCTGAGCTATTCTTCGGGGCTTGCACCGTATGGATCGCTGCATGCGCGCACGTCTCGCACTCCTGTATGTACGTGCATTCATTCGTTGTGATCCATTGATCAGTTTCTGCCGTGTACAAGTATTTGTACATATAAATGAATAGGGATGCATTCTGCCCTTCATTTCTTCTCTACATGCTATCCGCTTAAACTCCGATCCAACTCTTTCGCTGCTTTTATGGCGTCCAGCAATCCGTCTTCTCCCTCCTCACTCGGGCGTCACTAATCCGTTCGACGACTCTAATACACCACAAGCTCTCTCTGCCTCCGCCGTCTCTCTGGTGAATATTCATGCCCACATTCCCATCACGTTCAAGAAGTTCGGCCTTGTCGATCACATCGACGGCACTCTGGACGCTGCCCTAATGCACCATGACTCGGAGTGGCTCCATGTTGATTCCTCCATCGTCACCTAGCTGTACATGACCTTGACGTCGAGCTCCTGAACATGGTCATGCGCGCCAATCCCACAGCTGCCATCATTTGGCAGGCCATCTGTGGCCTACTCCTCGACAACAGTCTTCAGCGCGCCGTCTACGCCCAATAAGAGTTCCACAGTCTCTATCAGGGCGACATGTCTATCACTGAATACTGTGGTCGACTCAAGACGCTCGTCGACACCCTGTCAATGTCGGCGCGCCGGTCACGGACACTGCCCTCGTCATCAACACCTTGCGCGGCCTCAACAGGAAGTTCAGCGACGCCATCTCCGTCCTGACATCCAAGGTGCCTCCACCTTCGTTTCTTTTCACCAGATCGTACCTGCTGCAGCATGAGACGTGCCTAGCTCAAACGGCCAAGATGGAGGCCGCCACGGCGCTCATGGCGGCCACCCCCACCACTACTACCCGGCCGCCCAGCTCGAATATGGCCGGCAATGTTCCACCTGCCACAGGTGGTGGTGGCAACGGTGGTGGCCGCAACAAAGGCAGGTCGGGTGCTGGACGCAACCGCGGCTCTGGCACCGACAGTAATTCCGTGCAACGTCCTCCGACGCATTCAGCTTCGACTCCTTCATAGGGCCATCAGCCCAACCCTTGGACCGGTCTTGTTCAGGCGTGGCCCATGCCTCAATGGCGTGCTCCACCTGCTGGTCTACTTGGACCTCGCCTGGGTCTTGCTCCGACCCATGCCATGATGGCCACTTCTGCACCACCGGCCTTCGCTAACATGCATAGCTACGGTGCACCGGCTATATCCTTCAACATGCCCCCTGCACTGTTCTCTGCCCTCCATGGCATGCTGGCCAACGTCTCTCATGGAAGGGGTGACTGGCTCCTTGACACCGGCGCGTCTTCTCACATGGCGAACAACCCTGGTAACTTGACATCTCTCCACACCCTTTCCACTCCTACTCATATCATTGTGGGTAACGGCGCTCCCATTCCGGTGTCCCAGTCTGGCCATGTAAATTTACAAACATCTTCGTCTCCTTTACATCTTAATCATGTTCTTGTTTCGCCCCATCTCATCAAGAATTTGATTTCAGTTCGTGCTCTTACTCGCGACAATAATGTCACTGTTGAGTTTGACGCCTTTGGTTTTTCCATCAAGGATCTTCTTACCAGGACTGTTCTGTTCCGATGTGACTCCTCCGGCGAGCTGTATCCACTGCGCCCCGCTCCGTCAACACCCACAGAACATCGCAGCTTCCACGCCGATTGCTCTACTGATCTCTAGCATGCCCGGCTTGCTCACCCGGGGCGAGCTTCTCTTCATCGCATTTTACAGACTTTTGATTTTCATCCTAGCACCTCTGACAGTCATACGTGCCATGCATGTCGTTTGGGCAAGCACGTACGGCTGCTTTTTTCTCATTCAAATAATGTTGCTCTTTTTTCATTTCAACTTGTACACTGCGATGTTTGGACCTCGCCAATAATGAGCAACTCCGGCTATCAGTACTATTTAGTGGTTCTTGATGACTACACTCATTTTGCTTGGACTTTCCCGTTGCGGCACAAGTCTGAAGTACTTGCGACGCTGCTTTCGTTTCACGCCTTTGTGCACACAATTTCGTCTGCCTATCGTTAGTCTTCAAACTGACAATGTCAAGGAGTTCAACAATCACGCTGCTCGCTCGTTCTTCTCACAGCACGGCATTGTTCTCCGACTTTCTTGCCCTTACACGTCGCCTCAGAATGGTCGTGCCGAACGCGTTCTTCGCACTCTCAATGATAGTGTTCGTGCACTCCTCTTTCACGGCGGTGTCCCTCCGACGTTCTGGCCTGACACGCTCGCCACTGCTATATATCTACTAAACCGACGCCCCTGCAGTGCTCGCAGCAACACCACCCCCTACGAACTTCTGTTCGGCTGCCCACCAGCTTATGATCATATGCGCGTGTTCGGGTGCTTATGTTATCCAAATACTGCTGCGACAGCCCCACATAAGCTTGCACCTCGTTCCGTTGCTTGCATTTTTCTTGGCTATCCCGCTGAGTCTAAAGGTTACCGGTGTTATAATCCTGACACTCGTCGTGTGATCACCTCACGTCACGTTTTCTTTGATGAGACGCAGTTCCCTTTCAAGCAGGTTCAGCGGTCTCACACTGATGCTTCGCTATCTCCATCGCGGCCTGCTCCAGACATCGGCCCCGTCCTCGCCACTCTGATGCCACGTGATCAGGCATGACGTGCTCCTCGCGGGCCGCCTTCGTCTCCTGCTGCTGCTGTGGCGTCCTCATCAAGAGCTACTAGGCCATTGCCGGAACCAGTCACTGGCTCAGCCACGGCGCTTGACATCGTGCCCTCCTCCAGCTCAGCTGCTGCGCCTTTGTCATCTACGGCACCAGTACCTCATCACATGGTGACTCGGTCTAAAGCCGGGATCTACAAGCCGAGTCTCAAGTACATGCACCTCTGTGGGTCGACACCACCTTCCCCGCCCACAACAGTGCGTGCTGCTCTACGTGATCCTGCCTGGCTCGACGCCATGCGCGACGAATTCTCTGCCTTGCAGGACAATAGGACAAGGACACTGGTGCCGCGCCCTCCAGCTGTCAATGTCATCACCGGCAAATGGATCTTTCGCAACAAATTGAAACCAGATGGTTCTCGATCGCCGAAAAGCTCGTTGGGTGGTTCGTGGCTTTCATCAGCGTGAAGGTATTGATTTCAACCAAACCTTCTCACCTGTGTCAAGCCGGCGTCCATTCGCATTGTGTTACAGATCGCAGCTTCAAGAGATTGGCCTGTGCACCAGCTCGATGTTAAGAACGCCTTCTTGCATGGCGAACTTAACGAGCAGGTCTACTGTCACCAACCGGCTGATTTTGTTGACAAAGAACACCCCACTCACGTTTGTTGACTGTCCAAGTCACTCTATGGATTAAAGCAAGCGCCAGCGCCCCGTGCCTGGTTCCAGACATTTGCCACTCATCTTGGGTCTCTTGACTTCACCTCTACCAAGTTTGATTCTTCATTGTTTGTCTTCAAAAATGGTACTGAAGTTGCCTATCTTCTCCTCTATGTTGATGATATTGTCCTCACGGCATCCTTCAGCGGTCTTCTACAACAAGTCATTACCCATCTTCGTTCTGCATTTGCAATGAAAGATTTGGGTCCGCTGCATCACTTGTTGGGCATCAAGGTGACTCATTCTGCTGATGGTTTCTTCTTAAGCCAAGGACAATATGCAGCTAATGTTATTGACCGTGCTAACATGTCTCATTGCAAACCGGCTACAACCCCAGTCGATACAAGTCCAAAAGCTTCAGCTACTGATGGTGAACTTGCCAAGGATGGGGAATTCTATCGCAGTATCACGGGTGCTCTTCAATATCTTAGTCTCACTCGCCCCGACATTGCCTATGCTGTCAATCAAGTTTGCTTGCACATGCATGCACCCAGAGATGCTCACTGGACTCTTGTGAAGAGGATCCTGCATTATCTTCAGGGTACTCTGAATCATGGTCTTCACGTCAGCAGATCATCGTCGACCTCCCTGCTCGCATACTCCGACGCGGACTGGGCTGGGTGTCTTGACACCCGGCGCTCCACCTCTGGATATTGCGTCTTCTTCGGCGGCATGTTGATCTCCTGGTCCTCCAAGCGCCAAACGACCGTGTCTCGGTCCAGTGTAGAGGCTGAGTACCGCGGCGTCGCCAATGCCGCCGCGGAGTGTTGCTGGGTCCGCAACTTACTTCGGGAGCTTCACATCGACATTGCTCAAGCCACCATTATCTACTGCGACAATATTTCAGCTGTCTATCTCTCCGAGAACCCCGTTCATCATTGACGCACTAAGCATGTTGAGTTGGACATTCATTTTGTCCGTGAGAAAGTTGCACTTGGCCAGCTTCGCGTTCTGCATGTTCCAACGCAACAGCAAGTCACCGATATCATGACCAAGGGACTTTCATCAGTGCTGTTTGAGGAGTTTCGTTCCAGCTTGTGCATCAGCATGCCAGATGCTCAAACTGGGGGGGGGGGTGTAAAGGATTGTAATGCGATTGCTTAGTCGTAGACGTTAGTTAGAGCTGAGCTATTCTTCTGGGCTTGCATCGCACGGATCGCTGCATGCACGCACGTCCCGCACTCCTGCATGTACGTGCATTTACTCGTTCTGATCCATTGATCAGTTCCTGCCGTGTATAAGTACTTGTACGTATAAATGAATAGGGGTGCATTCTGCCCCTCATTCCTTCTCTACATATATAAGTACTCTTTCCGTCCCAAAATATTTGTCATTCTAATCTCTTCAAGTTTTTTTAATTAACCTTCGCGCACACAAAAAAATTCACCCAGATTCATCCCTCCATTAAAATCAAGGGACAAGATCTCTTTTTAACGTGCCTCCTTCAAATCCTGCGGTTAGAAACCTCCGGATCTCCCATCCTCCTCGGGCTCACACATCTCCACCCCACCCACGCCCTCCCGAGTGTCCCATGCCACCGTCACCCTGTGCCGGCAGCCCCTCCCGCGCCGCCCCTCTGCCGCCTCGGTCGCCGCTGCCAATCCCTCCCCGCGCCACCTCGGCCGTCGCCCGTCGCCTCTCTTATGCTGTTGCCCCTCCCGCGCCACCCCTCTATTGGCTTTGATGCCGCCTCGGTCGCATATGCCATCCCCTCCCCACGCCTCCCCGGCCATCACCCACCGCCCATCCCGCGCCTCCCCTGATGAGACCACATACATACCTCTATGCTCTCCATCCTTTATGATTTCACGAAGGCATATTAGAGTGGCACTTTTACATTCTGAACTTGAGAGTCGAAGAAGACGACTCTAATTCAAGTGGGTCACCGAAAGATCGGGCACCTCAAGGCCTATCATCCCCTCTCGCCACCTACCCGCCCTACTCGCCACCTACCCGCCCTGCCTCGCGCGAGGCGACGGCCTGCCGGGAAGGAGAACGACGCCGCGAGAGGGGGTGTCGTGGGTCGTGGGACCGAGCCTGCCAAATAAGCC
The DNA here is from genome assembly GCA_001602275.1 of Zoysia japonica. NCBI lineage: Eukaryota > Viridiplantae > Streptophyta > Magnoliopsida > Poales > Poaceae > Zoysia > Zoysia japonica. The sequence continues at coordinate 1,237,753 of BCLF01000020.1, read as the reverse complement.
AATGGAGACGGTGCTGGTTGCGTGCATTAAGGAAGACGCTGCTGCCGCAGACGAGTTCGCGGGGCAAGCGGACTCAGAGGAGTACGTGTGCAATGTCAAGGCACGCGGCACGAACCCCAGGACGACGCACATCCTCACCGGCGAGACACTGGATGTCCGCGGGGGACATGGCGGTCCATCAGGTGGAGATGGGAAGGTGGTGTTCACAGTCCAACCATTCATAGCGATTACGGTTCTTGTGGTGCAAGTGCAACAAGGTGTTCTGCAGCAACAAGTGCAGAGACATCGAGCAGGAGGCCGAGGATGCACAGGAGCTCATCATGCCTTTCTGTTATGCGTGTTGTGCTCTGATGTTTTTTTTTGAGGCTTTGATCTGATTTGAGTACTGGCGTTCCTTCTGTGGGACAGGATGTACATCGCCCACTTGGCAAGCAAAGAAGAAGAATGAAATTGATTTGGCACTTGGAATTGGCTTGCTCAGGGAATCCACCTGCTGCAACCGACTATGTTGAAGAGCTTTACAACTTCTACAGAGAAACACAAGTAACTCTGAGCCGTGAGTCTTCCTGTCAAACTATACATATCTTGTTTCCTTTTTTAGATATAAACATTCTGGTGACTGCTAAATGTATGAATGATCATGAATTCATCGCTGCAATCAATAATCCTCTTCATGTAAGACTCTTAACTGCACTATGATTTAGTTTGAAAGTTGTACTATACATCACCATAACATATTTTAGTCTCATGAATAGAAATTGCAGTCATCTCATAAAGGTAATCTAAGAAAACAATGGGAAAATAAAAAATTTGCGTAGCACCTGATGCTCAGATAACATGTATTGATCGAAAATGAACATCAGGCAATCGAAACAATCATGGAAATATCTTCATTTTGACCAGCTTGTTAAGGCACAGCATCCCATTAGTTTTTTTTAAATCACAGCATCCAATTAGTTGATATTGTTATATGGGTTTTACATTTTGTATAGATTATTAATTTTTCTTCCTTCTACATATTATGGGATTACATGGGTTTGTAAATTTTATTGTCTTTGTGCATATCACCTGTTGTGCCCAGTGACCAACTGTCATCCTTCTGTGAGTATCTAAGGTTTGTTTGTGTTGTAGATCCACGGGCTGCTCGGAGTAAGAAGCTAAAAGGGAAGGCATCGACAACTAACACTGATGGCACAACCCTTGATACGTTGAGATCATGACTGTGGGTCACAAATAAATGTAGGATATCTGACTCTTCTACTTATGTAGTAGATTTTTGTGCATTCAAGCTTTCTATCTTGGTTGTGGCTTACTATAAATACAGATGCTTTGTGAGGCGTTTTTGAAGGAGCTGAAATCAGGTGACCATCCACGGGACCATAAAGTCATCAATATTTGGCTCATCATGCTCATATATGCTGATGGTGGTGCGGTGCAGAGGAGTGGCAAAGAAAATGTTGAAGTCCAAGATGTTACGAGGGTGTATACAAGAGACACTGTTTGATTGATGCATCCATGGGAACACTAAACTGGTAAGATAATTAGTATTTGTTACCTTGTGACATACACTATTTGATCGATGCGTCATGGGAACACTAAACTGGAAAAGATCAATTATTTGTTACCTTGTGACATTTGCATGATAGCACATATGCTTGACTGTTCATACTAGCGAGCGTTTAAATAACATTTGAGACATTACTTAGTACAAGTTCTTTCTTTTCTTGCTCATATGGTTGTGCTGAAATGATGGAGAACAGGGAATGGAGGATCGCTCTTGTTGCATTTGTATGAGCTTCTGGAATCTCTTGTAGTATTTTAACTGATTATACACTTATTTTTTATACATACTGATGGATTGATATTTGCTTGGTCCCTATTCGTTTCTCATCTTGATGGTGTGTTTGGACAATTCATCAAAAGATTGTGATTTTGCAGTCAGATGAAACAATGATGCCTTTTTCGATAGTCTTTTTGTTCTTTGTCATAAATTTTTGACTTATCTTTTGTGTTATCATATTACAAGAAGGATCTTGATAATCATTCCTTCTTTACCTATAATGAAGGACTTACTTTACTGATTTCTTCTGAAAATTTGTATTTCACAATATTGACATCACTTATTTTAGCAACTTATTTTGAAAGAGTAATTAGATATTATTCTAGCTTCTTTAAGAGAATTTGCATTGTATATGTTACTTATCACTAAAACAAGGGAGCTGGTTTTTTAATTAATATTTTTTCTTAGACAGCGTTAGCACGGGCATTAGGACTATTGTCTAAGATTCTCGACTTCATGTCTCAGCACAAACTGCTTATCTATCTTTCTGGATTCTCTTGTGCTGAGGTGTGAGGCATTGTGATTGATGGTGCGACAACAAATGCAGCTTTGGGCCGTAGACTCGAAGCGTAAATGCTACGAGCCGTGGACTCAATAGTTCTGTTGCAATGATCGCATCCCGTAGTCAAGGTTCAAATACCCCATGCACAGCAGATGAGGATTTTGCTCCCTTTTTAATGTAAGTGCCATTTTATTTTGTGTGTTTTTAAGTAGCAATAGAAATTTCATCTTTGTTGCTACTTACTGTACTCTACTAGCAAAAACAATGAGGTTAAATGGAGCGCAATGTAATAGAACTAGCTGAATTCCTGGTACATTGCTCCGGGATTTTTATACAATTTAACTAGAGCTAGGTAGAACCAATCTACAATACTGAAAAGCGTAGGCCCTTTGATGAAGGATAAATCTATTTCTCAATTTTGTTCATCAAAGCATAGTGTAATGATAGAGAAATGACCATGTTGATGGAGAAGGTGTTTGGTACATAAGAGACGTCATTTTTTATACATACTTGTGGGTTGCGGGAAGGGATGTCAGTTAATTTGATAGTGTGGATTGAACATGCAAGCATCACATCTAATTCTGGCAGTGCTTTCTAAAGTGTTGAAGAGCTGATTAAAAATTCTAGAGCAACACAAAATTATTTTATGGTTAGTGAAACAGAATGTGTTTACACATCAATCAGATAGAAATATAATTTTACAGTGTCTTGCAATAATATTGTGTATCCTAAAAAATATGTGAAAAGGTCAAGTTGCAGACGGGACGGGTATCGTTATGCCCACGAGGCGCATTGTTAGCCGCGAATTAAATATACGGGTTTTATAGTAACCCGCGAGCCACATCATTCAATATAAATAAAATATGTGGACGTTGCGAGAATCTAATAATTTACCCACTCAACTCATAATTTACCACTCTATTATTACCTATACAACTAATTTTAAATATTAGTATCTTTAAAGTTATGCTTTTAACTTTTCTATCCATGTGCGTGAGTTTAAAGTCGGGCCCTAGAATTAAAACTTTGCGTTCACACTATAAAATTTCAACAAAACGCACTAAAATTTGATGGAGAATATTGTAAACAATAGTGATTTTTTTTGTGCAAATTAGTAAAAGTAGAAAAAATATAATAATGTTGCGGGTTTTTACGGGTTGTTGCGGACGTACCTGCTTCTCCAATGGGTTCAGTGGACGGATCATTGTTAAGCCGTGAAGAAAATACTATTGATTCACAAGAGTCATTAACGTATATTTTGCGGGGCGGGTTTGCGGGTTAGCAAAAATACCCGCTCCACTTGCACCTTGATGAAAAGGAATCAAATATCTATGAACCTATTAGTGACTGAAAAATAACAAAATAAAGATAATAGAATGAGGAAAATTAAACGCTTATCACCTGCATGAGAATAACTTGAGGAATGTCAAAGCTCCCGCTATATCCAGAGGGAAAAACCAAATTATATGAACCTACAAATAAGTAGAGAATTTAAAATAAGGATATCAAGACATTTACTATGAACCCAACATGTGCACATAGTTTATGCCGGACATCTAAGAAAAGGAACAAAGTGGTATTGTTTCTAGAAGCCTAAATGTATAGTAGGGGATCGGGACTCCACTCCCGTTTTAATTTTTTTTTTCTGAAACAAAGTGTCGATGTAATTAATGGGAACCAGGATTTCCTCAACGGCATCAAAGGCTCGTGCGTGGGAAGCAATCCGATCACGGGCCGTGCCACCACGGTGTGGGCCGCGATGGGCCTGGTTGTTCGATAGGGCCCTAAAGGACAACACTAACAATTTGAACCCCGAGTTGATTAGGGACCGACCCATCAACTTGGGTGCAACAGCCAGCAGCGCCAGACCCGACCCGACCCGCGAGTACCTCTAATGGTGGGACCCACTGTCAACCCACAATGGCGCCACACCCGCAATGGCACGAAGACTGATTCGACAACCCACGCTCGGAGGCTAGAGCCCCAGGTTGAGGAGACGACACCACATCGCTGTAAGGCGCGACATCCACGCAGAAGAAAGGGACATGCTGACGGCCAGCTCCGAAGATCAGGATTAGTTAGACTCGGTGAACAAGCAATATAGACGTTGTAGATGCAAACGAGGGCCACTTCAGGCGTCCTATATACTCGGATCATGACCAGAGGAATGTTGTATAAATATATTATCTCTACAAAGATCTTGATGTTCTACCATCTTCAGTTTTTATTAAAATACTTACGTTATCGCATGGCAACGCACGGTTTGGCTCCAACTTTCCACTCCTAATGGCAGGTGCTAATGGCTGTGGACTCTGCCGTCCATCAATCCTATTCCACGCCATGAAAAAAGGACCGTAGGGAGGCTGGCAGCCGTACTGCAGCAAGTCAACAAGGGGTATCAGTGTCTTGGCCCCCCGAACGTTGGTCAATGGGCCACGGTCTAAAGCGACAACTAATTTGAAATGGAGGAAGTAGTGTTTTAAAAAGTTATAAATTACTCTAAGTTATAAAAATTCTAGAATGATATGACTATCAGTAATAATTTTTTGAGAGAATTCTTTGAGTGTCACTGAAAAAACTTCAAATTCCTTTCCAGGCCACTGAAAAATTAACATTTCCTTCTCTGCCACCGTTTGAGATTTTCATTCTCTTACGTGTCACTCTCGAGTATAAATATACTCTTAAACATTTTTTTATCAAAGATTTAGCATAACATTACTTTTTTATAAAATAGTAGATCACAAAAGATTTTTTTCAGAATTTTATCAAGTTGTTTAACACATCTAAAAATTAAGTTAAGTTAAAACTGTGTGAAGTTTTTAATTCATATTATATGTTGAATTTGCAGGGGATCTAATATCAAAAGTTATGCATCGCGTTTTGTTCTATCACGGTAAAAATTGGCACTGATATTGAAGCAATAAAATTTGCATTTCATTGAGCTATACCGAAGAAAGAAAAAATAAATCCCTAAAAGATAAAAAAAATCCTCAGGAGTGGCATGTAGGAGAATGAAAAACTTAGACAGTGGCATCGAAGGGAAAATTATTTTTTCATTAACTGAGAAGGAATTAAGAGTTTTTTCAGTGGCACACAAGAAATTCTCTCTA
>BCLF01000020.1:1190400-1220367 GCA_001602275.1 Zoysia japonica | reverse complement strand
CTTCATCGCCGCCGCCCGCCGCGCGGAGCCCGTCAGGTGCTCCTCGGTGTCCCCCGCCGCGCCGGCGGCGGCGCCCCCCGCCACTCCGCTGCGGCCATGGGGCCCTGGCGAACCGCGTAAGGGCGCGGACATCCTCGTCGAGGCGCTCGAGCGCTGCGGCGTCAGCGACGTCTTCGCCTACCCCGGCGGCGCGTCCATGGAGATCCACCAGGCGCTCACGCGGTCCCCGACGATCACCAACCACCTGTTCCGCCACGAGCAGGGGGAGGCGTTTGGGGCATCGGGCTACGCGCGCTCGTCCGGGCGCGTCGGGGTCTGCGTAGCCACCTCGGGGCCTGGCGCCACCAACCTCGTCTCCGCGCTCGCCGACGCGCTGCTCGACTCCGTCCCGATGGTCGCCATCACCGGCCAGGTCCCGCGCCGTATGATCGGAACCGACGCTTTCCAGGAGACGCCCATCGTGGAGGTCACCCGCTCCATCACCAAGCACAACTACCTGGTCCTCGACATCGATGACATCCCCCGCGTCATACAGGAGGCCTTCTTCCTCGCCTCCTCTGGTCGCCCCGGCCCGGTGCTCGTTGACATCCCAAAAGACATCCAGCAGCAGATGGCTGTGCCGATCTGGGACACGCCTATGAGTCTGCCTGGGTATATTGCCCGCCTGCCCAAGCCTCCTGCGACCGAATCGCTTGAGCAGATCCTGCGTCTTGTTGGTGAGTCTCGGCGCCCTGTTCTTTATGTTGGTGGTGGCTGTGCTGCATCAGGGGAGGAGTTGTGCCGCTTTGTGGAGCTCACCGGGATTCCAGTAACAACTACTCTGATGGGCCTCGGCAATTTCCCCAGTGATGACCCACTGTCTCTGCGCATGCTTGGGATGCATGGCACCGTATACGCAAATTATGCAGTGGATAAGGCCGACCTGTTGCTTGCATTTGGTGTGCGCTTTGATGACCGTGTGACAGGGAAGATAGAGACTTTTGCAAGCAGGGCGAAAATTGTGCACATTGATATTGATCCAGCTGAGATTGGCAAGAACAAGCAACCACATGTATCCATCTGTGCAGATGTTAAGCTTGCTTTGCAGGGCCTTAATGCTCTACTTGAAGGGAGGACGCTGAAGAAGAGTTTTGACTTCAGCACATGGCACAAGGAATTGGATCAGCAGAAGAGGGAATTCCCCCTCGGTTTTAAAACGTTTGATGAGGAGATCCCACCACAATATGCTATTCAGGTTCTGGATGAGCTGACGAAAGGTGAGGCAATCATTGCCACTGGTGTTGGGCAGCACCAAATGTGGGCAGCACAGTACTACACTTACAAGAGGCCACGGCAGTGGCTGTCTTCGGCTGGTCTGGGTGCTATGGGATTTGGGTTGCCGGCCGCTGCTGGTGCTGCGGTGGCTAACCCAGGTGTCACTGTTGTTGATATCGATGGGGATGGTAGTTTCCTCATGAACATTCAGGAGTTGGCAATGATCCGCATCGAGAACCTCCCAGTGAAGGTGTTGGTTCTGAACAACCAGCATCTGGGGATGGTGGTGCAGTGGGAGGACAGATTCTACAAGGCCAATCGGGCACACACGTACCTGGGCAACCCAGAGGATGAGACTGAGATATATCCGGATTTCGTGACCATTGCTAAAGGGTTCAACATTCCAGCGGTCCGTGTGATGAAGAGGAGTGAAGTTCGCGCAGCAATCAAGAAGATGCTCGAGACTCCTGGGCCGTACCTGTTGGATGTAATTGTCCCGCACCAGGAGCATGTCTTGCCTATGATCCCAAGTGGTGGCGCGTTCAAGGACATGATCCTGGACGGTGATGGCAGAACGGTGTATTGATCCAAACTTTGGTGAGCACCAACCCTTGCGGTTGTTTGACATGCATATGGGCTGCAAGAGCCATGTGCCTTCTGATCAATATGATGTTCGTATGTTTTGGTGTTTAACGGTGTAACAGGGTGGGAACTTTGAACCGTGTTGTTTGCTTATGTCGTTTGATGTACCCTGGTATGGTAATCTTGATTAGCGTCGAACCTCAAGTTGTGTAGTCTATGTTGTTATTTTGGGACATAAGCATCATAAGAGATCATGTAAGTGCCTTCTGCTACATATTAATAATAAGCACTTGTATGCTGTGATTCTGAATAGATCTCTGAATTTGAATTGCCTTGTGCGTCCAATAATCTGTTGTCACAGCTACCATACACTCATGGTAATCCCGTCCATACAAGGACGAAAGGTTTCATTGAACCTTGCAAACTGCAATGCACAAGCCATTTTGTATGCATTTGTATGCTGTTATTCAAATGTGCTACTGTACCTCAGTACTTGTAGACGGCAACATCTGTAAATTAGTTCTGGGGTGTCCGTTTTTTGGTAAACGTTTCGGTGCATATCTAAGGTTGCTTGTGCCCATATTACTGTTCTCATAATAAGTCATCGACGTTGGCAATTTCTTGTTTGGTTTGATACATGGAAGAAGTTGGCAATTTCTCTCTCTCTCTCTCTCTCTCGCAGCTTTCAGTTTCAGAACGTGTCAGTCAGTCATCACGATCAGTTAATCGCGCAACGGTCGCGGCGACAGCAGGACGGACAGTTAAGGAGTACGGTTGAGGTCGCGCAGGCAAGGACGACCAGTAAAGCTGACAGGGCTCCGCTTCGTTTCGTTCAGCACTTTTCATTTGGTTTCGAATCGATGTCCGGTAAGTTTAAGTTCCACTTAACCATTTCGTGCAAGGATTACTTTTGTTTCAGAATTCAGAGACGTTAGTACCATTCTTAAATAGGAGTACTTGTACAGAGCTGGAGTATCCATGATACAAGTACGGCGTAGGCGAAAGAAGGCGGCAGGCATAATGGAATACAAGTACTCCGTATGCCAGCCTCCCTATCTCCTGGGGAGGTCTCATAGAATTTGTTGCGTGAAGATGCAACAACATTCTCTGTTCGCGTGCGACCTCACGTTACTTCGCTTTCGCTGCGAATGAAATCAAGGCATGGGGTTCAGTGGTTAAAATACTCCTAATATGAGTCGGTAGTATAGCTGTTAAAGTACCAAGTCCCGTCGGCAGAGGCCGGCTAACGCCTCGAAATCTTTTATTCGTGAACGGTAGTACTCCGTATGTTGTTATGGCGATTTCTGATCTCAATTAGGTGCTGGATGGAAACGAGACTGCACCATTGGGTGCACGTCGGCAGACACGTGTTCGACATGGCTCTACGACTCGATACGAGCGGAGGAATGGATGGAAAACCCCTTTATCGTTCTTCCTGCCAATTTGTGCTAAACACCTCCGACGTTAGAAACCAACGCAGAAGCGATGGCCCGGCCGGGAAGCTGGACTGGTGGGACTGCGATCTTGCATTGCGGAACCAACAAGGGCATCCAGAAAACAGTGGTCGGTGACAGGAGAACAGTGAATAAATTAACTTGTCGATCTACGCGACGCGTCGGCTTCGGTGAGAAAAGATCGAAGAAACCATTATTGTTCTAGCCGTCGAAAAAAACTGTCCTAGTACCACCGGACCCGTTTCCGGCACTGGCCTTTTTGCGAGAAGCTGCTGCGACGCCGCACCACTCGCAGGAAAAGCAGAATGGTTTTCGACGAAAAAAAAATTTGGAGGAATTAGCGGCGTGGTCGCTGGTGAGACGGAGACGAGCACATTTTCCGCGCTCCCCGACGGGCTGGTCCCACGGCGGACGCCCACCGTCGTCGCTCCCCGCTTAGACCTATTTGATTGCAGAAAAAAATCTCAAAATTTGTATTTTTTCTACGAAATAAAACTAATTTTTGTAAAATTTCTTCCGCGTCGAAAGGGCCTTAAGCCGTTGGCGTGCGTTACTGGTACAGTTTAACTTACAGCCAAACAAAGCCACCTACAGCTCACTCCACACTCCACAGGGCGCAGGCAACGCACCACAGAGGCGTGAGTGACTGACCGAGACTGTGCGTGGGCTGCTGAGCGAGAGCGGAGCCAGCGAAGGAGAGCGAGAGACCGAGAGAGCCGGCGGGCCATGGGCGAGGTAATGGACGGCGGTTTCTCGCCTGCTCTTCTTTCCGGTCCTCGTTCGGGACCGGGAGACGCTGGGGGAAGATCTTGATGTGGTTTCCCATGTCTTTCTCTGACTCCGTTTGGGCGCGTTGGTTGGTTGGTGCAGGAAGGGAGGTCGAAGGAGGCGGCGGCGGCCGGGAAGGCGACGACGGTACCCGCGGCGGCGGTGGAGGAGGAGAAGAAGAAGGGCGACGCAGGAGGAGGAGCGGAGGAGAAGAAGGAAGACGCCGCCACGCCGCAGCCGCCACCGGAGGAGGTGGTGATGCGGGTGTTCATGCATTGCGAGGGGTGCGCGCGCAAGGTCAAGAAGATCCTCAAGGGATTTGACGGTCGGTAACGGAGCCACCTGTGTGCCTCTCCCTCCCTCTGTTTGCGTGTAGCCGTTGTGTTCTTGGTTTTTTTTGTTTTTCCTTTTGAATGGGACTTTTTTTTTGACAACATTTTGAACGGGAAGTTGGAAAATTGTGCCGTTGTGTCAAGTTTCATCAGATAGCAGTAGGATATTCGCTTACGCTTTTAGCTTGGACTTTCTTTGATGGTTTTAATTTTTGAAAACTATTTACTTAGAAGTACGTCGTAGTAGGAAAAAGACTGTTGTACTTAGATTCACTTACGCTTTTAGCTTGGACTTTCTTAATGTTATTTGAAATGCAAACAAGTTCAAGTAGCATATTTGCTCGTCACATTGCCCCAAGGGAATGTGCGCTGTTTGCTTGCTGCCTCCTTGATAAGGTTTTGAGTCTGAATGGTTTTGTATCTGTGTCTGCTGTTTTTCTGATGCGTCTTGTTTCTCTCTGTCGTTCCCTTTCTCAAAAGCTATAGGACCTTTTGTTTTCATGATTTCTTTAGTTTAAGTCCTTGAACTCGAAATGAGGGGCAGTTGTGGTTGCCTGTGGCGTTTGAAGATTAGGTGGGCAAAAACGTCGACCCTGGAGGGGTATTACTAGAATAGATTCCTTAATTCAACCATTTCTCTAAAGGGTCACGTGCATAATGTGTCTGTAGTGACACGCAGGTTGGTACTCGTAGTACTAGATCAGAACAACCTTAAATCCAATTATGGGCACAGCCTTTTCTGATGATGTCTCTGATCTGCAGAATGTTTTAGTATTAATTACTTTCCAGATTGCCTTGCAAATACGTTGTACAGTCTTTCCCTTTTTAGATGCGAATTTTGTAAAGATAACACGTGCCTCAAATTCGACTATTTTTTCTTCAAAAAATTTATCCGCAGTAAGTGTTCTTGAGTCCATATTATTTATGCGGTCAGTGGTTTCAAAACAGTCTTCTTGTTTTCCCCCAACTGTCAGCTGTATGTGATATTGCAGGTGTGGAAGATGTAAGTGCAGACTCAAAGGCACACAAGGTGGTCGTGAAGGGGAAGAAGGCAGCTGCTGACCCCATGAAGGTGGTGGAGCGCGTGCAGAAGAAGACCAGCCGCAAGGTTGAGCTTCTCTCACCATTGCCACAGCCCAAGGAGGAGGAGGAGAAGAAGGAAGAGAAGAAAGAAGAACCTGCTGAGCCGCCAAAACCTGAAGAGAAGAAAGCGGAGGAGGTGAATTATCCGAACCAAAATAGATGTAGACACACGGTGGCATTGATTTTTCTTAGCACCTGAGTCACTAAAACCTGCAGTAGTTTCAGTTTCGCTTGCATTGTGTATCATTATTGTTTCCATGATTTGGGACTGAGACACTGCTATTTTGTTTTGAACAGAAGCCTACAGTGGTCTCGGTGGTGCTCAAGGTGCATATGCATTGTGAGGCCTGCGCGCAAGTGATCAAGAAGAAGATCCTCAAGATGAAAGGTACAGATTTGTTGCCACCTAGCATTCATTCAGTGCAAAAAAGTTTTGTTTTTGATGGATGCCGTTTTATATTTTAGCTAGGTAGAATTTCACTTTGATGATTGCTTTCGTCCTAGTATCTCTTTGCTGTTAAAAAAATATATATCTAACTTTTATGGATAAGGTTGCAGCTGTTTGTTGATACTGATTGCTTGATAGTGAGATCTACTCTGGCTCCTTCCCTTATATACGCATGTGGCTTTGTTGAAATAAATACTTCAGAAAAGAATGATCTTTACAATTAGATACCAGACAGATTTCGTTGTATCTGATCAACTAACGGTTAATTTTTAAGGAATGATTAATAGTTATTTTGTCTTAGGGATCATCAAATAACCCCCCTAAAAAATTTACCATTTCTGTTTGCAGGAGTCGAGTCTGCGGAACCAGACCTGAAGGCTTCTCATGTCACTGTGAAGGGAGTGTTTGAGGATGCCAAGCTCGCTGATTATGTGCATAGGCGCACTGGCAAGCACGCTAAAATCGTTAAGTCTGAGCCGGTTGCAGCTGAGAATGCTGGTGATTGCAATGCCAAAGACGACAAGAAGGCAGACGCGGGTGGTGAGAAGAGGGATGACATCAAAGAGGAGAAGAAAGACAAGGACGCTAGTAATGCTGGTGGTGCTGAAGAGAAAGACCCTGTGCATTATCCTAACCTGTATACGCATTACCCTAGATATGGTGCTCCTGGCTACACCTACCAATACGCTCCGCAACTCTTCAGTGACGAGAATCCAAATGCCTGCTCTGTGATGTGATGAATCAGAGCACATGAGATCTGGATCGGGCAATTAAGAAGGAAATGAATCGTGCCCCGATTTCAGAGGTGCCTTGACAGGAAAACATCCCTTGCGATCTAAAAAAAAAATGAGTCCAGAACGTGAGGGTGGTATTTGCAGGTGCAGCATGTGGCCGACCTATGAGTCTAGAACTAGAACAACTCTTTTTTGTTTGGTTGAACTTTTGTCTGGTGCAGAATAAACGCTGGGCTTACTAGTTTCACCTTGTGGACAGCGTCTTATGTAACTACTGTACTAGCTAGTGGAGTAGGATTTTGCCTTTGGTTTTTAATTTTGTAAAAAATTGTACGACTCGCCTGTGCTGTTTTGGTGATAGTTTGGGGCTTTGCCCTTCAGCTGCATATTCACTGTCATTCTCGGATATTCGATGTAACTTTACTCCGACTGTCATTAGAGATTTTTAGGTCTAGAAATCCCTATTTTTGAGGTGGGAGCGTATCATTTGAAAGATATATTCTGCTGACAATCAATCTGCTACAAGCGTTGGGAAGAATTTGCAACAGTTTAAAACGAAAACTCTTGTTTGTTTCCCTCTGCAGTATCACGAGCACATATAGTAGTAGTAGCTAGACTTATTGTTTGCAGCCAAGGTTCAAAGGTGCGGCCGAGTGCACCTCATGCACATGGTCCGTCCCTCGTCCCAGCTCTCCAGGGCATCATCATCATGGATCCAACCAAATCTCGGTGCAGATTGCAACGAGCCTATCCCCATTCCCTCTTCTTGCAACAAAATAATTGTACGCGCGGCTGGTGGATCCGTGGATAGAAAGACAGATAGCCGCATGCCTGCACCCTACTCCGGCAAGCAGTACTGAAAGAAAAGCAGAGGCACTCGCCGTCACCGGTCGCAGAGTCAGAGGCTGCTAAGCAGACCCAGCAGCGGCAAGCCAGCAACCATGTGTTGCCGGTTGGTTGCTGCAAATGGAATCCCGTCAAGGCCCCTCCGAAAAGCAAGGTTGATACCTCCGCCGCTGCGGGTCTTCACTCTTCATCGGTGCAAGAAAAGAGGCGTGGGCACTGGGCTGTGGCATGGCGCCGCGACCGCGACTTGACTGTGCGCTGCCGTGCCCATCAAAGTCTCGTGATCCCGCACTCGATGCTTCACTCTACTCCGGTACTACCTCGTCAACCCGGTAGCTCTGGGAATTACATGCGCCGGCAGCAGGTCGCGGTACCTTTCCTGGATGTTTACTACCGACCATTTCAACCATCAGATGATCGGCGGTAAACATTGGCGAGGCCGAGCGGCGAGCGCCGTTACGGCATGGAGTTGTGAACGTCGACGAGGCCGATCATTTGGACCCCGATGACTGGGTTCTTGAGTTCATAGCGTCAAGTGCCAGTGCAGCGGACAGGGGACATGAACTCGACCGGCGAAAAGAACGCAAAATAATGAAGCTTGTGGCGCTTAGGATACAAGGACTGTCAAGGAGAGATGTGCCCGGTAGGAGAACACTGCACGGCTGTTGTGGCCACCACCTCGGTCTGGACTACTTGTTTGTGAATGCAGATCAGGGCTTGCGGACGTACGGATCAACCGTAACAGACCCACGTATCAGTCACAGCGTTGATCTAACTTCGACATCAGGCAAACCCTGTTGCTTCCTTACTACTGCCTCTATCCCATAAAAAAATCATTTTTTAACTTTCAAAAATTACGTTTTACTATTCGTTTTATTCATTTTTTTTTGCAAATATAAAAACAAATAAGTCTATTTCTAATAAAAAAACAATTCACAATAAAATAAATTATATTTTCAAAAAAAAATTTGAATAAAATGAGTGGTCAAACTTAAAGTTTAAAAGTCAAAAAATTATCTTTTTTACGAGACAGAGAAAGTAGTAGTAGCTCTCTGAAATATTTTATAAGATGAATGGTCCAAGAACATTATAAGAAACATAAGAAATGCATATACCATAACTATTCTTGATGAAATTTAAGCATTGCTTTTGGCGTGTACTGTACGCGCATAGAACCGGTAATATCCACGGTGCTATACGTAGCCACGTACTTCCAGAATAATAGTAGAACGGTTTAGCAGATCTTATAGATTCTGGTACAAACGAACTAAATAACCACGCCTAGATTCTCGGGATATCAACGATCCTTATCTCGATCGGGACTAGAAAATACTACTAGGAAGGAAAGATAACTATAATTATTAACCATCTCGCATTTTCAAAAAGCCCTAAACATTTTCTAGAATATTCCTTGAAGTTTCAAAACGTTTAATTTAATCCCTAATTTTATTTAGAGGCTTTTATTTAGAGGCTTTTCATTCCTGTTCCGATGTGGCTACTCAACCAGCTTTAATTTTAAATTATAAATTATAAATCAATTTTTCTGTCCAACTGTACATTACTTTTGAATCTGTTTGAATCATCATGGATCTCATTGTTGCACTAAGAAGCATGAGGGTTCAAACAAATCAGAAATAGACTTACAGTTTAAGAGAAAATTCAATTTAAAATTTAGGATCTAAAATTGAGGCTGATGTGGCTAGCCATGTGGGTAGATGCGTCGGATTAGGGATGAAAGTGAGCATCTAATTAATCAAGTTTAGAGACTAAATTAAACATTTTAAAGTTGACAGAAGAAACTTAGCTTTCAAGAATAGTTGAGGGAGGAGAACAAGTATTTTGCCTTATGGAATTTAATTTCATACTTTGCTCATTTATATAGTTCCATAAAGGGATAATACTCATTTTGATCCTAAACTATATCAAGAGCTCAGTCAACTGTCAAAAAATCCAATATAGTCTTTAAACTTTTGCTATAAGATCAATTCATCTGTGGTTTGATGTGACTGTACATGAGCGTGGCACGTCATATCAGCACGTGACATGCCACATCAACTTTAATTTGGATTCTAAATTTCAAATCAATTTTTCTCTCAAACTATAACTTTATTTTAGATCCATTTGAACCGTCATTTTTCTTAGAATTAATGCCATAAAAATCATATATTCAGATCTTTTATATCATATTTTAAAGTTCAATTTTTTTTATATATGATATATATGTTTAAATTCAATAATTAGAACATATTTTATATGTTTGACAAATTTTATATACTGCTTCATATTTTTAACAAAATGAACTCTTAATGCAATCCAAATATTAAAAATTCATTTTGTTAGTGCAATAAAAACATAAAAAATAAGCCAGCATTTTTGACATACCATCACATAATTTGAATATATCTTACATTTTTGACACTTTTACATATCGCTTCATATTTTAATAAAGTTGAATCTTAATGCAATCCAAATGTAGGAAATGCCGTTTTGTTAATAAATTAAAAAATAAATTTTAGAGATTTTAAATTTTAAAAATACCATAAATATATTTACATGGTACATATAAATATTCACATCTAATTTTAAAACATCCAAACTTTGAAAAAAATAATCATTTGGCGTCTTGTTTTGTTGCATTAATGCTAATAAACACGACGGTTCAAACGGATCCGAGAGCAGAGTTACGATTTAAAAAATTAATTTTAAATGCAAAATATAAAATTGAAGCCGGCGTGGTGTGCCCACTTCTAACATAGTATGCCACATAGGCTGCCATGTTGGACCAGAGATGAAGGTGAGTCTCGAACCGAAATTTTGAAACTAAATTGAACCTTTTGAAAATTAAAGGGTAAAATTGAACTTTTAAGTTATACATAGTTCACGGACTAGATTGACTATTTATGGCCTACATAAATTGCAAGTAAAATGTAACAAAACTATCTACAATTAAAACCTAAAAATCTATATAATAGATGCCAATCTCATGACTTGGTACGTTCATACGTCTCGAAAAACAAACGCAAAGGCGGCCGCGGACGTAATGACTGTGAGAGAAGAGCCAGCAACCGCCGCAGAAGAGAAGGGTCTCCTACCCACATCGTCCAAAGCCGACGGCAAGCATACCGATCTCATGACTTGCTACGATTCCAACAAGTGGGCCAAGCATCGTACCTGGCCGCCACCGGAGAAGGAGGCGGCCGCGTACGTTATGACCATGGGAGAAGAGCCGGCGCCAGCCGCAGATGAGAAGGATCTCGTACCCACATCGTCCAAAGCCGACGGCAAGCATGCCGATCACATGACTGGGTACGCCGCTTCCAACAAGAAAAGCGCCGAGCATCCTACCTCGCCGCCACCGGAGTGGGAGGCGACCGCGTACTTGATGACCGCGGGAGAAGAGGCCGCGCCTGGCGCAGAAGACAAGCATACCGATCTCATGACTTGGTACGCTTCGAGAAGAGAAATTGAGCATCCTAACTCGCCGCCGCCGCAGAGGGAGGCGGCGCCAGCAGCAGAGAAGGATTCCGTACCCACGTCGTCCAAAGTCGGCGGCGAGGAACCGGAGGATGCGGCCAAGAAGACGGAGCCTGACTCACGCAAGAGGAAGAAGCCTGAGAGGTGGACCAAAGAAGAGCACAAGTACGTCTACGACTACATCATCTCTTATCTTGCCTGCATTCTCTGTTTCTTCTCCTCGGACTAGCTTGGACAGGAACTCGTGTAGAATCAATCTGTTCTCGCATGCACACGTTTCCACCTAAAGCTATAGGTCCCGTTTGAAACAACTTATTCTAGAAGCGATTATGTAGAAATCTTGATTAATTGAGAAGCCGTGGTGTAGAAAATCCGCTGTAGAGATAAGCAAAGAGTTTGGCGACGGCGGCGGCCTGCAGAAGACGGTGGGGGCGGTGGGATGGAGCGGAGGCGCGGCGGTGGGGGCCAAGCCGGATCTTGACGGCGGCCTTGATCTTGACGGGGTGGAGGTGAGGGCCGTGAGGCTGAGGTGGAGGCGCTGCGGCGGGGGCCGAGGTGGAGGCGCCGCGGCGAGGGTGAAGGCGAGGGCCGTGGTGGAGGCGGGGCGGCGGCGCGAGGGCGGAGGCTGGGGCTGTGGCGGCGGCGAGGTCGGAGGCAAGGGCTGTGGCGGCGGCGCGGTCAGAGGCAGGGGCTGGGGCGGCTGCGCGGTCGGAGGCAGGGGCTGGGGTGGCGGCGAGGTCGGAGGCAGGGGCTGGGGCGGCGGCGTGGCGGCGAAGACGAAGGCAGGGCCGGGCCAGCGGCGCCGCAGAGAGAACGAGGAGCCCCCACGCGACCGATTCCGCGTTGAAGGTTTGGGGAGCATCAACAGCAATCGTGTCCGTTAGAAGCAAGGTAAGAATCGTGGCGTTTGGGACAGTTCGCCGCTTAAATCGAATGAACACGGCTGAAAATCAATTCCAAACGGGGTCATAGCATCATCATCCAATGCGTTTGTAGAGGGTTCCGATTATCGTTTGTAACACGCGAACCGGTGGTTGTTTTGTTGAAAACCGTGAAAATTGATAAAAAATGATATAAACAGTTATAAATATAAAAATTAAAATTTGAACAAAAAATCATTCGGTATTTTGGTTTACCAAATCGGTTTGATCAGTTTATCGATCAGTTTTACTTGTTAAATTTTATTTTTTAATTTAATTTTTTTTAAAAAATAAATCGAAAATTAGTGGTTGGATAAAATCGGTTCGAAACAGTTTTACTAAAAATCGTGAAAATCAAAACTTTTTTTTTTTGGAAAACCTTAATTTGCGCTGATAATGCACACGTTTCCATCTACTACTCAATAACACCAAGTATTTGCGTGATGCGTGCAGTCTGTTCTTGGAGGGCCTTGAGAAATACGGCGGGAGGGGCAAGTGGAAGGAGATGTCGAGCAAGTACCTTACGACCAAAACACCGAGCCAGATCGCAAGCCACCACCAGAAGCACAGGCATCGGCTGGAGCAGATGAAACGCAACGGCTGCAAGCGGCGCAGCATACATGACACCATCACGCCGACGACGAGCAGCAGCAGTCGAGACGAAGAAAGCGAATCATTTGACGGATCCAGATGAACTTGAGCGGTGAAGAATTTCCTGGTGTAGATAATAGATATTCTTGGGACACATTTTATGAAGGGACAATTTCGTTTGATTAGTTTAGGTTGCGAATTCTTTTATCATATATAGGAATTAGCTATAGATTTTTGTTGATTATTACCAGATTTAGAGATGATATCAGTGTGGAATTGTAAGTGAATTGCCAACCTCCCCATCAGTCTGCAACTTGTTGGTGCATAAAAGCCAGTTTTTTACATGGACATGCAACCATGTCCAGGCTCACTGAAGTGCTCTCCTAAACTGAGCTGGTCTATTTTATGACGATACAAGGATGGATTTTCACCTTGTGATTCACAACGTGTTGATGCGTGTATCTGCTGTACTGATCCTGCGTCCCTCTCTCCTCTCCTCTCCTCGCCGGTGAAGCTATTTAATGACGTCGTGCTCATCACCGGCGCCTCCTCCGGCATTGGCAAGATCAGTATACTATATCTTTTCTATCCAATTCGTTTGACGGTCCGTTGAGCTGCTTTTGACTTTGACTTTTACAAAAGCTAAAAGCTCAATCAAAAAGTAAATTTTTATAAAAGTTTTTTTAAGAAAGCAGCTTTCTTTTAGTTTAAAAGCAAAAGTAGGTTTGAATTTGCTTTTGCCGGTTGTGGGCGTGGTTTACAATTATGTAATATAATTATTACTATATATAATTATATAATATATAATTATAATTATATAACTATAATTATATTATAATTATGTAATATATATAATTACAATTATGTAATATAAAATCATATATAATTATAATTATGTATCATATGATTATAATATAAATATAATTATATTCTATAATTCTAATTCTTTTACATAATTGCAATTATAATTATAGATTATTATAGTTACAGTTATATAATATATTACAATTATGTAATATAATTATAATTATATATAATACATAATTATAATTATATATTTTACATAAATATAATTATACTTTTATTATAATTATATATTTTACATAATTATAGTTATATATAATTATATTACAAAATTATAATAATATAATATAATTATATATTATTATAATTAGAATTATGTAATATAAAATTATAATTATTATATATATACATACATTATCTTACGATTTCACAATATAACAGCTACTTTGAACCAAACGACTTTTAACTTTCTCGCAACTCATATTCTACAGCTGCTTTTATATGGCTAAGAAGACAGTAATGCCTTTGGTCATTGACTCTACTTCTCCAAGGATCGAAACTGCTCCATTATTATATTTGTATATGTATATGTATGCCAAAGAGTGGTAACTTAGCACATGAAACATGGTCCATATCTTCACAAAACTTTGACAGAATTTCAACAGCCTTTTGGCTGTTCACAGCGTTCGGTACCGCGGCGGTGACGCCAGCCTCGAGGTCAGCCTGGGGCCTCGGCATAGCGGATTGCTGCGGCGGCGCCGGGGTTTGGGTTCGCCGAAATCGAAGCTAGTAGCCCTTTCGGATAATGGGGCGCCGGGGATTTATATGGGCTGGCAGTTTGGGAGAGAAATTCGGACCCATCCTTTTCCGATGATCATACGATTTCGCAAGAGCTGGGGTCTGTCGGGCCACCCAGCAAGGCCCGCTTAGAAAAATCACACCACGGCATGTCGGGCTGGGCCGAGGGATTGATCCATGATTTGGCATCATTAAGGTAGGGTCTGTTTGCTTGGAAACTGCTTTTTTATCTCACAAAAAGTGGTAACTTAACATTTCAAATATGGTCAATGTCTTCACAATTTTTTGACAAAATTTGAAATTCGAATTTTGTTTACATACATTTTATTGCATGCTTGACTTACATGTGGGCAAAATTTTGACTTTATT
Source organism: Zoysia japonica (assembly GCA_001602275.1). Lineage (NCBI taxonomy): Eukaryota > Viridiplantae > Streptophyta > Magnoliopsida > Poales > Poaceae > Zoysia > Zoysia japonica. Next base: position 1,205,910 of record BCLF01000020.1, on the reverse strand, counting down.
CCATTTCCAACGGCATTGTCAGCGTATTATCATACTTTTACAAAATTAAGCAGATATAACCACATAGCAGCAATTTATGTCAAGTCCCACCCAAATATAACCAGTGGGCAGGATTCAACTACAGTGCTGCTTAATTAGATACTCCATCTGTTTTAAAAAAAGTATCTTTTCAGATTTTTTAAACATCTATCTTTGATCATTCATCTTATTAAAAAAATTCTTAAAATATTATTTATTTTATTAAGAAACTATTCATTATTAGAAATAATTTATGCTTAAATTATTCCAGTTTTGCTGTCGGTTGCATATATACTCCGCAGCCATACGCTTGCCACCGTTCGGACGCCATCGTTTGGATTGGTTGCCACTATTTTACCCGGGGAGAATGCAAGCGGCAGAGTAATTGCGAGGGGCGTGGATTTGTTCAAGCCAGCGTGCAATCTGACCTCAGCCACAACTTGCTCCAATCGCTTAATTTGCTAGCTCCCGTAAGCACCGTCAGTTATTGAGCCATGCCGTGACAATGAGTTGGTGTTCGTGTTGGTGATTGCAGGTTCAGAGCATCTGCAGGCCTGCAAGTGGCATGTCGGAAAATCTCTGTGCCTGCCGTTCTCAACTGCCATGGATCAAGTTGGCCTTAATTAGACGACTTGGGCGATTTTGACTTGGCTCATGAATCTGATTATATTGTTTTTTTGAGATGGGATTCCGCTTGCATGTGTTGTTGCTTGTGGAGGCGCAAACGGCTGCTCGATCCAGGAAGTGGTTTTGACCTAAAAAGTCTTTGCGTGCACGTGATGAGGTTTGGTTGATTCGAGCTGGTTGAATTTTTCATGCATCGCTCCTCTTGGTGTCGGTTTCGTATTGAACTGTTTAATGATCATGTTTGTGTGTTGCTTCTTTGCAATTTGTGGTCTGCTACATCCTTATTTTGTAGTAAACATTGATGCGCGGGCAATATTGCTCGACTCCTAAACAAATCGACCAATCTTATGTAAAGCATGTGGACTGATGTGAGATTCCTTATACTTCGATGTTGTATTACTTATAAATCATACACTCCTTTCGTTCCTAAATTGATGTTGTTTAGTTTAAATGTGTAAAATTATAATTCAAGTTTCAATTAACTTTAATGATAAAGCAAATTATAATAAAAATATGATATTTGTCAAACTTTTTTTAATACAATAAATAGTCAAAGTTGATATGTTATAAGTCAACGGTGACAAACAAGTTAGAAATGGAAGGAGTAGGTTAGATGGTAATTGAGGACAAGCAAGCAAGCACAGGTATATCTAACTGAAAGATGCTGCTGCTGCTTCCCACCAACTACTCGTGATGTTCTCTTGGAATCCTTTGAGGACGTTGTAAGTTAGAAAGAACATTTGGAGGAGCTAGTTAAGAAGGGCAACTAGTTTATAACGAGAGGGACTAAATACACAAGACTATATACATATATACATAATTATATTCATGCACCACTTTTAGCAATGAATATGATTAGACGATCGAATAGAACATGAGAGCAGTAGATAGAACAACTAGTAGTTGACACACAGGCGAGAAAGAGACTGAAACAAACGTTGATGTCAACACCCTAGCTCGCAGAGCAAACAAGCAGGTGAACAAACTTCTGCATGAATGCATGTGCGATACGCCCGACCCAATGTCTACACTACGCGATGCAAGGTCACCATTAAGCTGTTCATCACATCTGACGACGAGGACTATACTTAGATTGCCGGCCGATCACGACCTGTGCCGGCGACGAGGAACGTCTTGGCCGGGCTCATCATCTGATACCCCTGGTGCATCTGGAGGTGCCCCCTGCCGGCGGCTGCGACCGCGAACCGCCCGCATCCCGGCGAGGCGGTGGGGTCCCCCTGCTCCATCTCCCAGATGACCTCCATGAAGTCGTCGACGGAGCAGGGCAGCTCGAGCGGGCCGTCGCAGCCGGCGAAGCCGTACTCGGTCTCGGCCTCGTCCAGCAGCGCGCGGAACAGCGGGTGGTTGGCGCAGCGGGCGCGCACCACGAACCGCACCTTGTCCGGGCCCACCAGCACCGCGAAGCACCCCGCCGGCACGCCCCACGCCGGCTGCTTGTCGGCCGACGCCGGTGGCCGCCTCGTCCGGTGGTGCCCGGCCAGCGAGGTGCAGCACCGCTGCAGCGTCTTGGCCAGGATGCCCTTCCTGTCGACCCCTTCCTTCATCGAGGCTACTGCTACGTAGTACTACGTACCACGAACTAGCTTGAGGACAACGAGACAAAGTTACAACGAAACGAATTAAAGATGGGATTTTGTTTGAAGCGGCGGCGGCGGCGCTGCAAAGCAGCTCGAGAGATCAGCTAGCCGCGGTCGTAGGCCTGGTGCAGGCGAGACATGTCAACAGTGGACTTGGACGCGAGGAGGCTGTGCTTCTTGGTGTGGCAGGTGTTGCTCATGGCTTCCGGAGGATGGTGGGAGGCATCGGCGTGGTTCGGTGGCTCGACAAGGAAGAAGAAGAAGCCTGACCTAGATTGACTCGATCAAGAAAAGAGAGGAAGCAGCTGGGGAACTGAACGGATCAAAGCAGAAGAGAGTGGGCTAGAGAGATACGGCCGGAAGAAGAAGAAGAAGAGATGGAAGGTTTCAAAGGACCACCGCCAGAGCAAGTGCAAGGATGTACGCGTGCAGAGGCCGATGGAGAGCCTGCTCTGAAACTACCGTGCGAGGTGAGTGACAGAGGCCGGGATCGACTCCTCGACGGGGCGAGCAAATATAGGAGGCGAGGCGAGAGGACACGTGCGTTTCTGCACGGGTTGCCGCCTCCGGTCTCTAGCGGGAGCGGGTCTTCTATCCGGCGAACAGAACGGCCGGGGAGAGGAGAGATAAGCGCGCACGCGCGCGACGCGGGCCACTAGCGCTGCTTGCTGGTGGAGGGGGGCACGCACGCACGCAGAGTATCATTTCCGGGAGTGCGTATGCGGGGCGTCAACGGGCAGTCGGCTTCCGGCGAGGCTCATGCGGCCAGGGCCGTGCTGGGGCCGGCGGTGGAAATGTGGAGGGCAACCATGACGGCGACGGCGGGCGCGCTGACATGGCTGTCATGGCATGCCACACCCGGCCGCGCGCGGCCGGAGGAGTCGTTATTCCGTTTGGACTGGAGCTCAGATGGCTGTGTGGAAGAAAATTATCGTTCGAGAGCCCTAGCTAGCTAGCGAAACGGCGCTTCGCTTCTTCGTTAATCTGTGCATAGATAATTTGCATCCATGCCTTATCCAATACGGGGCGGTATGTACGTACGTATGCGCTGGTAGTTGGAAGTAAACCTGCGTACGTGTACACAAGAATTGGGCAAACGATCGCACGTGTCAAAGTTATCTACGTAGCTCGTGCCTAGTCTACATGGTCATCAACAGTTTTTCATGTCCAAGTGAGGTTATAAGAGAAAAAATAAACATCTTTTAAACACTATTACCAGTGTCTAACAATATATATAGGAGTACTCCCTCCGTCTCCGTCTCAGATTATAAGTGACTTTGAACTTCGCAAAATTTTCTAAAATTATAAGTTATTTTTACTTTTCGAGACAACTTTTTTTTCTTAATATATCTTCACTCTTTTTCTCTGCTCGTTTTTAAAATATCTCATTTTTTCACTTTTCTTAATTCTCGTGTCCGAATTCAAAATAACTTATAAAAAGGGACAGAGGGAGGAGCATTTAACTCAAAAGCAGGAGTTATACATTAGCACTGGGAAAAAAACATAGTTAGATAGAATATACTGGTATGTACTCCATCCGTCACAAAATAAGTGTCTTTTAGATTTTCAAACATCCACCTTTGATCATTCGTTTTATTCAAAAAAATTGTGAAAATACTATTTATTTTATTATGAAATAATTCTACTTTAAACTTGACTTGTTTATTTTTACATTTTTGTAAATTTTTTTAATAAAACGAGTGGTCAAACGTCACTTATTTTAAAATGGAGTAAGTTTATGACTGAATCTTGTTGAATCAATGAACGTGCATTACCATCTCCCATGACTAATTAGGCTTTTTTGGAATGGAGGAATTTTTTCTGTTTTTTAAGTTTTTCCTGTGAAATTGAACTGATTCCTGTGAAATTTTTATGCAATTTCTATGAAAATTCTACGTTCCAAAGGAGACCTTAATGAAACCACTTGACCGGTTTTCCTATATTATTAGCCTTCGCGCACTTGACACATTGGGTCATGTGGATGCCAAGTTGCTCCAACAGTTTTGTTTATATGCTAACAATCTTATAGTAAGTTCAGACATGATTATTGTCAGTCACTGATTAACAACAACAGACATGATCACTATTTGATGCAAAGATGCTGCTTTACGAAACCGACGGCTGTTGCATTTCTTAGATAGACAAAGTTATTAAGCCTACAGCTTGGTCAGCCTCTTCGAAAGTACTCTCTCCGTGACTCAACAACTTTTCTCAAATTATAAGTCTTTTTCACTTCCCAATACACTTTTTCTCTTTCCAATACTTTTTTACATCTATCTTTTTCCTTCTCATTTTCAACGCATCTCACCTTTTTCACTTTCTTTAATTCCCGTGCCCCTCGCTAAAACACCCTATAATATAATATGAGACGGAGGGAGTAGTATATGATTGATGCTACAAGCCCCACGCTAAACCTGACACGCACTACAAAGATAACGCTTCACCAAGTTTTTATAGTTTTTAGTTAAACCATAGGTATCCACATGTAAGAGTGGCCTTAAACAGTTTTGAGGGTTCATTTCTCGGTCATGATCTGTGAACATACATCAATCTAAAAAGGATCCTCCAATATCTCACAGAAATCTAAAAGCTAAAGTGTAACACTTTGTGTTTCCGAATAATGAGACACTTCTTTCGAATTCGAAAATTTTCAAAAGATCCGAGCCCGAAGAAATTCTAACTCAGTTCCAAATTAGTCCCAAATTTAAATTTGAAATTCAAAATGTGAGCTCAAAAATTTTCATGAAATATTGTGAAACAAAAATCTCTTTGGAAAGTTCTTGCAACCAATTGAATTTTAGAAGTTTTTGGAAAAATTTAATTTGAGGTTTAAAAGCTCAAATAATTTATTTTCCTCTAAAAGCTATCCTGTCTTCAAAATTTAATATCCTTTTCAAAAGATCAACCAGCCTACCAAATTTCAGACTTTTTGGTGCTCGGAAAGAGTGCATTTCAGGTCAAAACAGAAAGGTACACTGAAAATCCGAGAAAATTTGAAAAAAAGAAAAAGAGTGCGGGACCCACCTGTCAGGCGCATGCTTCTTTCTTCCCCAACCTACGGACGCCACGGCTCCTGCCAGCTGCCGCAAGCGCTCGTGCCCCTTGCCCCGCATGCGGGCCGCGCGTCCCGCGCCCAAACCCCGCGCTAGACACGGTGATGACCTCGTGTCCAAACCTCCCCGGCCGCATTCTGTTTTTCCCCTTTTCCTTCTCTGTCTCGCGCGGTCACTGGCACGCTTCACCTCCGCCGAGGTCACCGCTACCGAGAGCCACCTCCGGAGCTCAAGTCTGCGACCAAGAGCTGCGCCTCGACGTCCTCTAGTTTCCCCAGGCCGCCATTTCCCCACCTCTGTGCGAGCGACCGGAGTTCAAGTTTTCCCCAAAAATTTTGTTCCGGCACCGTCGGCCGCGCCTCCTCCAATTACAGCAACTCCGGTGAGCCTCGCCGCGTCTCCTTAGCTCTCTGACCTTCTCCATCACCTGCAAATTTCCCCTAAGTCTCCAATCGAGCTTTCGTGGCCGGATTCGCAGGGATTACGAGCTTTCCTCGCAGGCGGCCGCTGAACCGAGCAACCTCACCGTGGCCGCCCCCTCTCCGCTCCTCCTCCACGACGACAACCTTGACGCCGAGCTTCTACTCGCTTTTCGTCCACTGCGGCGCCGGCACGACGTGACCGAAGCTCCTCCCGAGCCGCCTCCCGCCGTCGACCACCGTCTGGTGAGCACCGCCGCCTTTAGACCCCACCACCGAGTGGCTCTCGCTGCGCTGATCATTTTTAGGCCGGCTCCTCTGAGCTTCACCGCCTGGAGCCGAGCTCCAGCGAGCCTCGCCGGCGAGCGCGCCATGGACGGGCTCGGCCAGCCCAACCCAGCGCCACGGGATTTGATCCCGTGTGGCCAAGGGATTTGATCCCGTGCGGCCGCGTTCCAGCGAGCCTCCGTGCGGCATAGCTCACAGCTCGCCACGTGGTGCCCGAAACAATAAATTCAGAAAATCGTTTATTAGTTGCGCAGAAATTAGTTAAAATTTGCAAAAATCATAGAAAATTCATATGAACTCCAAAAATTACAAATAATATACCATTGGAATCCTCTCATCATGTAGAATATTTTAGAACTTCCAAAGTTGCATTTTCTGCATTAGAATTGATTCTAATAATTAAATAAAGTACCTTGCACATACATGCATATCATCATTTTTCATGCATATTAAACATATAAAAAATGCATAAATATGTTCTACTAATTAATATATGTTATCTTAGAATTATTTAGGATTTTTACACTTATATATTATTTATAAATAATTTATTACTCTTAGATACGAATTAATTCATTAGAAATTCATAATATTGCAATAAATGATAAAAATTTGTCCAGAAATTAGTTTATAGCCTTATTAATATTTTGAGCAACTAAAATTGTAGTTTATGACTTCAATAACTATATTAAGAAAATTTAGCATTTTTCTTCCATATTATAAACTATTAAGTATAATATGAGAATTCTTTTTAGAAACATTTTAAGATAAATTCCAGCAGCACATTGGTCTATTAAAGTTCTTTTTCATGAAATTATCATCATACTTTTCTTGTCATATCATCGCATATTTCTCCTTGCCACATGCATTCTTGAGCCTATCATCGCATGTGAGCGTTCTTGTCACATGCGATGACAAATAAAAGATATTAGATGTCTTTAGACGCATAATTAATCGCACTCGCATATCACTTCACACATATAGGAAACGTTGCGGAAGACCAAGATCTAGCGCTGATCGCCCCGGAATCATCCGTCGCTGAAGGTCTTCCTCTTGTTTGTACTAAATCGTAGCAAACCGAAGGCAAGCCCCGGTGGATTAACCCTGTTTTAATTTTTTGTTTTATCACTGTGTATCGTATAGCTAATTTACTGTGCATTAAGTTGTAGGAGTTGATTGAAACCCTAAAATGCATGATAGTGTTACTTACCCTATTGAGTATATATTGGTACAGGTAACTCGATGTAGAACTAGGCTATGAGTTCTAATCAACGGCAGAAGTCGAGTGAATGAGAAATCTCACTCTCGAGATTATAGGTTTGATTTTATCTCACACTTGAATAAACCTGAGACCAGGCGGAGATAGAGTATAGGAGGGTTTGAGAAGGCAGGGCCTTCGTGGTGGTAGCCCCGTCTGTGTCGGTTAAGGACCGATTCGAGTGTGGCCCTGTTGAGCAAGTTTGAACGTACCGAATACATACTGGGACATAGGACCCAGAAAACTGACGTAGCTCGATACCGTAATGGTTGGACGTAACCCTACATCTCTTTCGGCGGGTTGTAGATAAAAGCCTTGGATCTAACCATGGATGCACCCAGCGCGGTGATCGCATGAAGGACCATGTGCTTGGGAGAGGTGCGCGTCGGACTGACCCTATGGTATTGTTGTGAAAGGTTACCATGTGCGGCTTCTGGGAAGTGTGTATGTGTCGTGTACTTCGGGTTTTTTCCAGCTGGTGTAAATCGATTATAATCGCTGCCTCTCACAGTAACGAGTACCACTTGTTCACTGTGTCATGTCGTAGTAATAACTGGGCTAATAATAATGATAATATAATTTGTTTACTTAGTTATAAGTAATTGTTTGGCAACCATGACTGTAATAGATGATAGTGCAAATTAAATTTACATTCCGTGAATTTAACTTATCGCTAAAAGTTGAAAGTAAGGGTCCGTGGTTAGAGCTATATTTATGTCAATAGCCATCCCCTGAGTCGGCCTCTCATGCTTAGGAGTCGGCTGTAGTTAGCCAAATTGACAGATAAGACTTGCTGAGTAATTAGTACTCACGGTTTGTTGTTTCTCTTTTTTGTTGTGTGTAGTTCTCCCTGCAAGTGGTTGGTGTAGCTGTTGCGGCCAAGGAGTGTGGGAAGGTAAGGCTCCTGCGAACTGGTCCTGTGAACTGGTTCCCTCCTCACAGAACTTCGGTCGCGAGGAATGAAGCATGTCTTAGGGCAAGATATGTTTCATCGTAGGAAATCGTCGTATCTCTTCTATGTCACTTTCGCTATATTTTAAACTCTGTTTTAAACTTATCTTTTTTAAGACTATTTGAACTTTATTGTAAGACTTAATCAGTTTCCTATTTTATATCATCACTCGTGTTGTACTATTTAGGTATTGTTGCTCAATATCACCCGAGATCGATCCTAGGCGAGCCGTTTAGTGTTTTGGGGCGGTTCTGCCACACAAAGCAAAAAATTGCATTTTTAAATAAACCTGTGCATGTTTTTTTTGAAATGTCTTTTGCATAGCAGCTTTTCATAGCATAAATGTATAATTTCTCACTAAAAGAAAAAACTGGTCCACCTTAAAATTATCTAAAATTTAATGCCTGTTGCAGAAGCATTAACTTGCCACTGCAAAAAGGTGATTATTTAGATAAAGTAGATATACTGTGGATGCCTGATTGCATGTGTATATACTCCATCCAGTTTTAAATTGTTGATGTTGTTAGTGTAAATTTATATAAGTCAATGACAACAACAGATGGGAGCAAACTTGTAATATCTTTGTATAGTTACTACTAGTTCACTCAGACGATTGCTACCAATAGAATAATTTGTTTTCTTCTCCCAAAGAAATACGAAATCTTCATTGTTGTATCTTGTGGTACACTGCCAGTGGCTGATGCCGGCTCATCATAATTCATACCAATGCTGCCGAAACTGACGAGCTTAACCAGCCCGGCCCGGTTCAGTTTGGGCTGAGCTCCATATCACCTACACCGAATAAGGGCCCACGACTTTTACGGTCTAGTCTAAGACCGGTTTGTTTCAGTTTTTACAAATTAAGTTTTGAAAAGTTGAAAAGTTAGGTTCTGATGATGAACTAAATGCTGAAAAGCTTATTTAAAACTAATTTTCTAGCTTTTAAATATACAGAAAAGCTAAATATATATTAAAAAACTAACAATCACTTCTTTATTAACTAGTTTTTTAAATAGTCACCAATCAACTTTTATAAAAGCTCGTAAGCTCCCGTTCAAACAAAAGGCCCTGAAGCCTGAGCCAGTGTTCCTAGCAAAGCAACCACGAAGCTGAGCCGTCGCCACTTCGCCGGAGATGTCGGCGCCGCCGGGAGGATCGGGAATTGTATGGCAGACGCCTGCAAATCAGCCGCAAGCGCATGACTACATATTTTGCAACGGTGGACCTCCTCTTTTCCCCGACATACTGTCTGAAGTATTCCAACCCTGAAACTGAAGCCTTCCTAAGCAGCTGACGATTGATGGGTTGGCTCTGTAGGTCGGCGCTACGTGAGGCCTTTACTACTTTGAGTTCATCTCCCAAGTCCCATGTAACCTCCGACCTCTTCGTCCTGTTTCCCCTCTTGTATTACCGTGGCTTCCGACAGATGAGCGTGCTTATGTGACGATACAGGGACCAGGGTGTTTATTATTATATGGATTGCGTAGATTGAGTCCATCAAATGTTGTATTTCTGTATTACCTTGTCAAATAAAGGCAATCTTCAGAAGTTTCGGCACAAAATTGTCATCTTAAGAGTTAGACATTTTATCAACTATCTGATAGAAAACTGAGTAACGGTGAGATTGTCTGTTCTTTCTGTCAGAAGTGCTTCGTCCATCACTCGGTATTTGTGCTTGTTTCTGTTTTTTGGTCATGCTTGTCTGATGTGATATTTGTTTCCTACGATGGCATAAGAGAGGAGATGCTTGCTTTTCCCATCGATCCAATTGTCTTGTAGAATTTCTTTTAATTGGGACCTCTTAGTCATCTTGTTTGCAGGTGAAAAATCGATGGGCAGGAAAGACCATAGTTGACCTCTTCACTGATGAGTTCAAGGGACGCTCTCGTGAATACTATGTACGATGCCATTATTTCTTTTGAACTTTATGTATCATTCCATTTCTTTCCTTTATACTTAGTTAATTGATTATCCATTAGCGGCCATCTGTTCCTTGTTGTGGGCATACGGGTTTAATATAAGTGTAGTGTATGAACTTCCTGCCATTTCTTGATCCACCATCTTGAATTGCCATATATTCATTATTTTGGGAAGCTCTGTTGTATTCATATTCCTCTGATAGTTTTTCATTGCTGCATCTAAAATTAAAGATTGAATTGCTAGGTTGATGCGGTGAAATGCGGGAGGCTTCAGGTGGATGAGCAAATGGTTCATGTAGATTATATTGTGAAGTCCACACAAAAGATAAGCCATTTCGTGCATAGGTGAGTCATTTTGTTTAACTTTGAAGTTATTGTCCCCTCTGGAAAAATGTTCAAAAATTCAACATAGATAGTTGTGTACAAACAAGTGGTCCATAAAAAAGGCATAGCTATAAATGATTACGGCACACACTTTACCCCTCTACCACAAAACTGCACAGTAAATTGTTAATGTTCTTCTGGGGATTATTTGAGTAGTCGAAAAAATTGTTGGTTCGAATTTGCATGTCTATTGACAAAGGTTTATGCCTTGAATATTAAGTTAGAGATGACAGACTGCTCAACTGCACATGCATCTTTTTCTAATCATCCTCGTGCTTTCTTTGCAAGCCAAAATCGAAACTAGCTGTTTGCTGTTTTTCAAAAAGAAAAATAACTAGCTGTTTGCTGGTTAAAAAATATGTAATTCACAATATTCTCATTTACAATTTTGAATTGCCATCCTCTCAAGGTGTTTTTCCAGATATGGACCACCTGTCTTGGCTGGTGATATCACAATCCTTGAGAATGATATTGATGTTATAACTATTTGTAAACCAGCTTCTGTTCCAGTAAGTTTATTTTTCTCATGTCCTTGAAAGTTGCTATACTATGTGACGTATCACATATTGTCAAAGTATAGGAACTCAGTCTACCTCAGTTGGTTAAGGGTGTGAATGTACACCATGAATACCCTTTTTTGAGTCCTCTTTGGCATGAGTTTTGGTGCCTATTTCTTTTTAGTTAAAAGCCACTTAGTTCCTCACTTCCTCCTAGGTTGGTCGTGTTCTTTTCATAGTAAAAAATATCAATGCATCCTTAATATAGCCCAATATTATGTTATTCTAAGTTTTTTAAGTTCAAATGGAGTCATGCCTCTATTATACTTATTTGTATGATTAAATGGTGAAGTTATGTAATCATCAAATAATGAAAATGGTTATCCTAGATGAAAGTAAATCAAGTTAATAGGTTTGCATTCGTGAATTTATCATGAAATGCACTATCTGGTTTGAGAAATAATTAGTTGAAATTTGGTTGACAAGTAACTATGAAAAAAGAGAATACCTAGGAAGAATTAGGTGTAATTTTGTTAAAAAAAAAATGTCTCCCAGTTTGTTGCCTAGTGCCTATCAAAACCTGTTTGCTAATTACTCTGTTAGTTAGAGGTCACTTATTGTTCTTTACAAAAAAAGTCATTCCAATTTTGTATGTTCATCCATGTGGCCAGAACCGTAAGAATACTGTAGTTGGGATACTGCAGGCCGAGCATGGGCTACCATCTCTGTTTCGTACCCTTATCTTTAGTTATATGTGTATTTGTCTTATTTGTATGATTTTGACATTTATTCATTGTAGACATTGGAGTTCCTTAGCTATAATTATCATTTCCACAGCAGTGCATCGATTAGATCGACTGGTTCAGGTCTCCTTATATTTGCTAAAAACGCAGAAAAAGCTGAATGTTTCAGGCAACAGGTGATACTGGATACTGTGAACATTATTCTCTTTTTTTTGTAATATTGTTCATTGTGTGCATATGCCTCTACCATATGATCGTATCCATTAGCTGTTTACAATCTACTTAAATTTGCTTATCAGCATAGTTTATCCATTTTACATGCAATTCTTATTTGAGTGACAATATTGCAAATTGAAGCTGGTTTACTGCAAAAGGAATATTTGGCCAAGGTTATTTGGGTATTTCCTGATGGTGAGGTATTGCCTTGCCTTGAAAAAAATGTTAAGTTTCTAGATCTGACTGAATATCGGGCCCAGAAAAGATTTGTAAATATATTAATGTTCTGCTGCCATAAAAAAATCATTATCACCTATAAACATACTTCTTCAGTTTCTTCAGACGCCAAATTGCCTTATGTTGAAAAGATAATAATTCTTTCCCTGAATATCAAGCCAATAAAATTATTTTTGAACAGGTTGTAGCTTCACAGCTAAGCAGCAAAGATCACAAATCATGGACCTACTGAGAATTTGAATTGTTGTGAATTCAAACATCTGCATGCATGGCAAAAAATGACCTACAGTTTCCAAAGATTTCTCATATAGAAACTACCTAATGTTTGTAACATATTGTATTCTGTGGACATGCTTATACAGCTAGAGCTATTTATGGTTAGAACTTTGACACTGTTCTAAAAGGGTCCACTTAGCCTGGCTAGGCGCTTGGTGATCCCTGCTCACCTAGGCAATATGCTATGCCACTGTTCTATTGATTTTTTTTCCTTCCGTTTTTTCATAAGTACTCTTTTTTTTTAGAATCAGGGCCTGTCGTCCTAGGGAGTAGATCTCTTTTTCCTTGCCAGTATTATAATAATTTCACATATATTTTTCTCATGTATGAATGCTAATGTGTCATGGGTATCTATCTAAACAAAATTCGTTTTCAGCAAACTGTTGATGCTTATGTAAATTTCAATGCAAGCCAAGAAGATGTACTGTGGAGGTTTGTAAGCAACTAAACTTCTTGTTCATGTTTTGGGTAAAAATATATGATAGAGTAATTGCTCCCTCTCCCATCACTCCTGAGTACAGTTCTGAAATGCAGGTTAGTGATAGCACTTGTAAAGGCCCAGCTGGAAAACAAGCGCTCACCAGGTTTCGAAGGATCTGGACTGATGGGATACACAGTATTGTATTATGCAAACCTGTGACCAGTCGAACCAACCAGATTTTTTTTTTGCCCTGATTTTGGGAATCCTGATCTTCCAGAAAGGTACACCTATCATAGCACAGCCTCATGGTACTAGGAGCCATAGCAAAGCCTTGAAGGTTTCTTTTATATTAGTAGTGCCATAGCTATAATAGGTAGTTGGTATGCTTATCATAGCTTCATGTCTAATATATTGCTTGAAAAGTAATTTCATTCATTGCTTACCATAATATTACATATATTGTCCCAGATACCTGAGATATACAATCAAAGCTTACATTACAAACCCTCGAGTAGTGCGAAACATCCTCAGTCAGTCATTACATGAATAGCGAAAGCATGAGACCAAAAGCTACGCCACAGGCAACTTGCGCGAAGAACGAGTTCTACTCATCGCTTTTAAGCGGGACGTCATTTTCTTCTTCATCTGAATGATTGCCGCAAGGGTGAGTACAAAGTACTCAACAAGTTCCAACCCGGAGGGGTTATATTCATGCACATGGCCATCAAAGATAGGCTAGGGTTTTTGTTTAGCGAAAGCCAATTTTTATACAAGGTAAACTACAGACCAGAATTTTCCAAAACACAGGGTATGGTAATCCTACACTAGTCAATATTTTAGTAGTGACCCTGCGGGAGAAAGTCACCTTTCCTGTCAGTTCCCAAATTTTAACTGGACGGACCTCCAATATCTCAACCAGACACTTTCCGAAAACACGGGCACTTACACCCACTCACAAGTACTTCAAGGAAATAGACAAAACTAATTAAAGTGAGCCCAAGCTATAGTGCGCTAATACCGTGACAACGGCCAGTCCGGATGGATTTATACACTCTGCAGAGGTTGTACACTGTACCCACATGCTATGTTTCTCTTGATCAACAGAGTCACATAGCGCACACTTTTTACGCACTAAGGTATCCACAAGGTCTCCTCAAGATGCTAACAGGGGTCATCACTCGAGAGCAAGCCCGATGACGCGATAGCACGTTCCTGTGACTCCCTGGACGCCCGCACGGTTCGGGTCATTACCAAGCACCCAGGGGCTATACCATGGGTTGTACAATTTCCATGGCGCGGGCCATTGCTGTAATCGTAGACCAGGCAGCGAGTTATCTCACGCCTACTTCCTGCGACTTGTGTACCAACCAACCGCCTTAGGGGGCCACATGGATACCAAAGGGTGAAGGTGAGTCCTTCCCAATAACAAAGGTTCTATGGTTGCACGTAAACACTACGTTGACGTCCGATGAACCGGTCTTTATATGGCAGGAGCGACGCTCGTCCACGACAGGTGGACTAGTCCAAAGTCTACCACCAACACACAGGCACATACTACTAGGAGCCCGCCCCACGGCCGAGTTTTCAAAATCCCATCTCATCACCTAACACAGTTTCCACTAGTCACACAGTCCCCCATGGTTTACTCACACCACCAATCCCTATTTAACACGTTTGATAGAAAATAGTGAATATATATATATATATATATCACAGCGAAGCATAGCTTCACGTAGAGAGGAGGAGATCCTAAGCGTTCTAGTAATCAAGGTAACCATCCGACCCTTAAAGAATTAAGGACGGGGTTCCTATGGTTAACAAGGTATAGTAAACAAACATGGTAGCAAGGTAGTATTCACACTCAGTCAAAGTTTAGAACTATTCTAAATGTAAATACTCTAGTAGCAAGTAGGTTGACTTGTACACAATGGTTTTAACATAAATAACATAATTATGCAAGCACGAATGGTCCTATAGGAGCATGGTAAATATTAGGATCGATATGGTCAAAGGGTTAGAACTTGCCTTCGTAGACGTCCTCGAGCTCCTCCTCGTATTCCGAGTCGTCGGCCTCCTCGTTTCCGACTGCTTCGTCGTCTACACGGTAAAAGAGAAACAAGACGTAACTATGACGAAAGTAAAAGCGATCAAATGAAGAATCGAATAAATCTTGAAGTAAAAGAAAGGGCTCGGAGTCTTGGTTCTAATGGCGCGGAATTTTCGATGAACGGAGGTGTTACGTGAAAATGGCGTTAAATACAAGTGTGGGGACCTCTTTGTAATTTCCTAAGAAGTGGAGGGGCCTAAGTGCAAAATTGCAGTGTGACGGGTTTGGTAGATAATTTTCATAATATAGGGGTGTTTCTAGAAAAATATAAATTTTATGGGATTTTTGGGAATTTATTTGGAGTTAAAATAGGTTGTGAGTAAATTTTCGGGTACAAAAGCTGGGTGCTCCTAGCATTTAACCATGTGAGATTGACAAGTGGGCCCCGGGCCCACTGTCAGTGTGTATGCGCGGCTCGGCCCAGAAGGCCACTGGCCTAGCGGCCAGACCGCTCGTGTGGCCCACGGGGCTCGGCCCACGACCACAGGCCGGGGGGG